>JAIGNY010000375.1:945000-1014668 GCA_020152595.1 Chiridota heheva | reverse complement strand
AATCTACATAAAGGATTGTGGACAACATTCAACTTGTATTATTGGCCGTGTTCATCGGATTCGCAATAAGAATAATTGTGTTATTGACTATAGAAATAGTGTCAAAATAGACAGTTTTCCAAATGCGATTATCATAGTATGCTGTTATGAGTTATTACCAAACTCTGATATGTACAAGTATACAAAATGAAACGTAATCAAAGAATTCTTTCTCTCCAATATAATTCAAAAACTACGGCTTCTAAAGGATGTTGACCATGACAACACATTCCAGGTCCACAACGATGACTTGAACTCTATTAAACTATTTATGAATGATGTCAACACGAAGACGAAGGGAAAATCTAATCCCAAGAAGAGAACTACTGGTGCAAGAGGAGCTACAAGCGGGGCTACAAGTTTTGATGGTTAGTGTAAATTTTAATATATATGGTATTAATCCATTAACGTTTGATCTATCTATAGTGTAAGCGTGGCTGAGCGGTACAGCGATCGCTTTGTATTCTGAAGGCCCGGATTCGATTCCCGGCAAGACCTGTCAATTCCCTTCAAGACCTATCCATTCCCTTCAAGACCTATCCAAAAGCGACTTTGTAAATCAAAACTATTTCAGATCACCTGGAAGATATTTTAATAGACATGGGACATGACACTTCTCAGAGACATCTGCCAATTCCCTCATTAGACTCACACGGTAACCACTAGTGAACAGTGGGGTCAAGAGTACCCCCTGGAAGTACCCCCTAGTCAGGTTGATATAATTATGGCAAGTTTACTTCTGTATGTAATTGTAATGTATGCCGGAAATGTATGTAGAGGAGAACTGAAATTCTAAGCAGTAGCCTTGATACAAAAAGTTCTCCTTAACAAGGAACTACTGATGAATAATTCAAATATTCAACAATAAGAAGCTACTGTAGAAAGCATGGTTTATATTAAGAAATTTCATTTTCATATTTCAGCTGTTCGGGATGAAGGTCGTCTTGTTTCCGTTGTGGAGCCAGGTGACGGGCTAGAGACTGACGGGGAGACTGGTTCAAGAAGATCCACCAGGACGCGTCGCGCAGTCTTCTACGAATACCAGTAACTGGGGGTTAAACTGTGAGGGAGGGCTCGGTCGAGTAGTGTTTTAGTTTCCTGTTCCATATTCATTGATTGAAATACAATTATTTTGTTCAACATACTGTACGTCTTACATTTTGTTTTTACTCCGAAATGGATGTTATTGTTAGATATGTAACCTTATTATGGATTTTTCAGCGTTATTGCATTGGTAGACAACTCCAGAAATGCATTACAGCAGGAACATTTCATATACTGTAGGGTGAGTGTTTCATAAAAAGTTTTCCTAGATTTACGAAAATAAGGGTTACTTTTAAAACATATGTCCTAGATATCCAAAAAATATGGTAGTTTTTGGAAGAAAATTCCCCTAGATATGGGTCATTTCTAGATTCTGGAACAAGCATGGTCTACCACGCTACAACACAAGTGCCCCGCCTGGGGTTGGGAGGGGCGTCGAACGACCCGAACGTTTGTGCAGAAACGACTGACATCATTCTAGTTGTGTCATCACGTCCTCATATTCCTCAGTTAAAACTGTTTGTGTATTGTTCTACAGAGGACCAGCCTTTTGAACGTAACTTGTTACTCTCAGCTGCTCAGTGAACAGAATAATAGCACTGCATTGAAGGCTAAACCTCTTAGTTATGCCCTGGGACGAAGCTATAGTATCGTAATTGAGTTCCCCAGTATATAATTTGAAGCACTAGGTGCATACCCTACCATCCTACAACCACCCCCACCCCTCCTGTTAAGGCCTCATGCAGGCAAGGTCCCATGAAGGCGAGACCCTTGATTGGGAATTCGGGTTGCCCTTACCTACGAGGCTGTTTATTAATTTATGATACTATAGCCTGAAGGCCCGTTTTATCCCCGGTTTTCTTGGCGTAAGCATGATTCCCACTGGACCATCGTAAGCCAACTCCCAGAGCCAGCAGTCATGGTACTCATTTAAAAGTTGAGTGAACTGAAGCAAATGGAGTGAAGTGTCTTGCTCAAGGCCACAATGCAGGAATCGCGACGGGAATCGACCCGGTATATACCTTTCACGTATGAGCTTAACTCTTCTATCACTGGGCCACTACACATCACCTGCCTAGCTGCCAATATTTGAGCATTCACGCCAACATACCTGTTTTTCACAATCACATCCTTAGCACCAACTGGTTCAAGTGTTGCCTCAACGACCTGCGCCGAATCCTGGAAGTCTTTCGTCAGCTTCGTGGCGACAATCTTCCGATAGGTTTTTGGTAAAGAGGCCATGACTGCGAGCTGAAAGGCAATGACAAGATTAAGAGTGGGTGGTGCCAGTGGCGTGGCCACGGAGGGGGTGGGGATTATGGGTGTAACTATCCCCATCCCCGTTTCTAAAACAAAATGTTCTTTAGATTCTAATGTTATGATAATGTATATTGCTTAAAGTTTGCTTAATGCCATGCATGTGAACAGATGCATGGTAATGTCAACATTTTCTTTATAAATGCATCTGCTTGCCATGACTGTCTGCTAACATATATTCCAAGTTTCCCTCTCACTTGTTACCTCCTTCCCCCCCCCCCTTCCCCCCCCCCCGCCCCCACACACACACTTAATATGTCGCTTTTTATTTTGCCACGCAGCTGAAGACTGTATCTGAAGGCAAACGGACTGCCACAACGGTTTCGCAGTTAGGCACGATTGGGTATTCCAGATGGGAAGGGGGAAGCAGGTGAGGGAAGGTGGATATTTGACCGGGAACTGAGCTCTATAGATGGCCCCCGATAAAGGGTCGAAGGGTGCTTAGAATGGAAAGCAAGTATACATTTGAATAGAGAGGTCATACTGTTCTTTGGCATTTGTGATTTTACGGACAAATTGTGAAACAAATTTTTAGGGGCTCAAAATGTTGGTAAAATGTTTTATTTTGCCCCACTTTAGGAACGGAAGTTTTTTGGGTCCCAGATATTCTCGGCAGCCTTAAAAAGGACCTGGTTCATCCTCGTGGCACTAAAAGGTTTACACTGAAGTGGTTTACACCTAATAATTTTCATTCATGTTTATTTTGTCCCAAGGATTGCAGAAGACATTCTTTACCAGTTTGCTGATGTTTGATATTAAAGGTCATGTAGCTAATGGATGTAGTATAGGGTGGATAAGGTTTTTGGTACTCGTAAACTCTTTGCAACACACGTTCGATGGGAACACGTGTTGAGCTGTTGGTACAGCATTTTTCAAGCATTTTCACTATAGGTATTCACTATGGTGACAGACATCGGGGAACACAGAGGACATGATTGGTGCTTCCCAAATACCGCTTTTGGCTCGCACTCAGTTACAGTGATAAAATGTACACCCATCGAGTTGTACTCGTTGGGTGGGGTTGTTGGACTTCGTCGGGTGGGATCGTTACACCCTACCGGGCGGTTCGGGATGTTCGACCCCATCGGATGGGAACATCCCCATATATTGGGGTATCGTTACGAAAACACATAGCCATCATCAGACATGCATTGGTTTCGCAGAATATAAAGAAGATAACACTCCTTAGAAATAGTCAATGTGATGCCCCTTCACCACCCCACCCCCGGGCACGCCATATATAAATACGCTCCAAGGGTTGCATACAACGTTTCGGTTGTTTGTTGAAATCAAATGCAAATTGCATATACGCGGTAACGCTTCGTATAAAAGGTTATCAATTCACTTGTGCCGCCGGTCAATAATTATTCTCTGTTAAACTGAGATGGCCATCACATTCTTTGCATCATGTTTATTGATATCAAATGTATACAAGTTAAAAGCTAAATTCATACTAGAGCCATGAAGGCCCATGCGGCCGGCGCTTATCACGGTTTCCTTGGCGTAAGCGGATGAGAGCACATGACCCCGTTTTCCCGGACTCGCTTATGACATGTATGATCGCATATTTGAATGTTTGGTGAAGTTAAAGGATTAGTTCATGGTCAAAAAGTTGATCTCATATGAAAGAGGAACTCAAAAAAACAACATAAGCTGTGACATTACAACATTAGATCCCTCAAAATCATTACGAATTATATCATACTTTTTTGTGCAATTTTAATTTGTGGCTTAATAACCATCGAATATGACAAAGGAATGTTCAACAGAATAATGTATTTAAAGCTGCTTCTATCAAGTCGTGTCGCTGAGGAAGAAAACGAATATGAAGCAAGCAAAGCGTATGCATAAAAACGAGGGGCAAAGGGGAGGGGGTACCTGACTCCGGAACGAATGTGATTGGTTGTATGATTCGTGACTGAAGCTGTGGGACTTCGGAACACGAAAAGAGGGAAAGGAAAGGCGAAGCAGGTGAAGGGGTTCATGTGACTCTCCTCATATTAATTGAGAGCACTCTTAAGTGAGCGCTGTCTGTGGCTGGCTCCAGTACTAAAGTCTGGGATTTTTTTTTTTTTTTTACATCTTATTTGCATCTGTTTGTGCTAAGTTTTATCTTTATTACTTTTATAGTGCTTGTTATCTTATTGTCTACACTAATCTTCATTTCTGTGACTGTTTTTGTAGCTTTTACTTCAAATTTCCAGTTGTGACTTTTTACACTGCCTGTTAGCATTTAACCAGTTCCACTACAATTTCTTATCTTGGATATAATGAGAGAGAGAGAGAGTTGAACACACAATTACAATCACGGGGTCGTCGCCTGCGTATTCGGTTATGATAGTACAAATGCTATCACGAAACGCTTAATACGACCCGGACGAGAACACAGGTACGACGTACGGACAGACATAACATCGACAACCAAGTCAGTTTGAATAGTACAAGGAGATATGTGGGCAATGAGCCGTGGATGCAAACAATACGACAGCTTGGTCTACAAAGGAAAGGACTGAGGCGAGGAACAAAGGCTGGTAAAAAAGCATTCAAATCTGATCTGCATTCATACCATCGTAATCTTTCTATCACTACACAAATAACTAAACGCAACTTGGAAAAAAAGGCCCCCTCAGGTACGACAGCTTTTCAAAATCATAGTACCCATAACATTTACTCCCCTTACTCCCCCCGTCCCATCAGATATCGAATCCGAACCATGTGGCATATTGCGGAATAGTTTCCCCTCGAAAGATTTATGTGCGGGATTGATCAATGCAAGGTCTATCAACAATAAAGATTTCTTACTTTATGATTTCCTGACTGAAAACCGTTTAGATGTTTTGTGCATAACAGAAACATGGATTAATTTCGAAGACGACTACGCCCGAATACAATGTTCACAATTAAATATAAATGAGTACTTTATCGATACGGCAAGTAGAGAAAAACGTGGGGGTGGTGTGGCCCTGGTTTATAGAAAGGAGTTTCCTGTACGGAAGATATGTGAGGATGTTTTCCCATCGTTTCAGTTTGGTCACTGGGAAATTATAAAGCACACATCAAAATTTAATATCTATGTTATATACCGGCCCCCATCTGTAACTGGTGTAACCCTTGATACATTCTTTGGTGAACTTAATCGATTTATCCTGGAGCCTGCAAGTCAATTGCCCGATGTTGTCATAGTAGGTGACTTTAATATCAACGTTAATAACAATGACAGTTCATCTGCACAACATTTCATTGAATCAATGCAAGCCGTGGGATTTTCACAGGAAGTTAATACATATACACATAACCAAGGAAATATTCTTGATTTAGTCTTCGTTGAAGGAGAGTCTGAAACGAATGATACAATTTTGAATGAATGTGATGTTGGACCTTTCTTATCGGACCACCGTTTCGTTACATTCTCTCTTAGGTTGCGAGAGCATACACGGAGAGAGAAAAAACGTATAAAGTTCAGAAAGATTAAAGGTATTAACTTGGATGCTTTTTCTCGCGACATTGAAAATGCATTTAACATACAGCCTCTTGTATCAAACAATATCGATGAGTGTGCTTCTCAGCTCAATCGGACAATCTTATCTGTCTTAGATGATCATGCCCCTTTAATTGAAAAGGTTGTTGTTGCTCGAAAGAAAGAACCTTGGTTCACTCCAGAACTCAAGAAACAAAAGCAAGCAGTAAGAATTGCAGAAAAAGATGGAAAAGAAACAAAACGAGAGACAATTGGGAAACATTGAAATCAGAGAGGTCCAGGTATTCTGTTATGCTGAAACAATCAAAAGAAAGAACAATCAGTGATGCAGTTAAGAAATGTGGGCATGACTCAAACCGCCTTTATAGTTTAGCTAAATCAATCATGGGAAATGATGTACAAAACCCCTTACCTGTAGTCTTAGGAAATGATGAGGTTTATCAGAGAAGTTTATAGAATTCTTTTTACAAAAGATTACAAACATAAGAGAAGAGCTAAAGGATTCTGAGCTATTCAATCCTCCTATGAGATTGGTATCTGTCAGACTGAATGTTTTTGCTAATGTTACAGAGAATGAACTTATCAGTATTATTAATAGCATGCCATCAAAATCTTGCGACAATGATGCTTTACCAACAAACCTTCTAAAGAATGTTTTAAGTGCAGTTATTAAACCTCTTACAAAAGTAGTAAATACTTCTCTTGAATGTGGTGCCTTTGCTAATGACTGGAAAAAAGCCATCATTAGACCTCTTGTAAAGAAACACAATTTGGACTTGAATTTGGCCAAATATAGACCAATCAGCAATCTACCATTTATCTCCAAAGTTGCTGAAAAAGTTGTGCTGAAGCAATTGAATATTCATTGTGAAAAGTGGGCCCCCCTTCCACCGTATCAGTCAGCTTACCGTCCCAATCATAGCTGTGAAACTGCAATAGTTAGTTTGGTAGATGATTTACTCTGGGGTTTTGAGAGAAAACAGGTCACACAAATGTGTTTTTATGGATCTCTCATCGGCATTCGACACTGTCTGACTGTTGACCATGAAGTTTTACTAAAAGTGTTGTCTGCTCAATATGGTATAGACCAATTGTCACAAAAATGGTTTACTGACTATTTGTCATGCAGAAGGTGTTGTGCTAAGGTTAATAATTCTTATTCAACCTACAAACCATTAGATTTTAGTGTTCCACAAGGAAGTCTCTTGGGACCCGTTTTATATTCAATGTATGCTAGTACATTGCAATATGTCATTCCTAATTGCTTTCAACTGCACGGGTACGCTGATGATCATGCGATTAAGCAATCTCACCAACCTACCATTCAGGATGCCACTAGAGTCAAAAATGAAATATCACACACCATGCAGCAAGTTACACGAAAACTGAATTTATACAGTTCGGGTCAAGACAAATGTTATCCAAATGCCTTGTTGACAGTGTCCCTATCAATGGTGGAATTGTGAAAGCTGCCACTTGTGTGAAATATTTAGGGGTTCATTTAGATACAAATTTGGCATTCAAAACTCAGATCAGTGCCAGGTGCAGGGCTGCCATGGCTAATCTCAGACTAGTTCGTAGCATAAGAAATGTACTAACATTTGATGCATGTCACGCTATTGTGTTAGGATTAGTTATCAGCCACTTGGATTACATAAATTCTATTTTCTTAAATACGCCTGATTTTGATATTGCTAAGTTACAACGAATACAGAATATGGCAGCAAAGCTAGTTTTGAGAAGAGGAGAAGAGAAGTGCCTCTCAGGCACTGCGTGATTGACATTGGCTCCTATCAAGTCCCGAATTATTCATAAAGTGTTGACCCTGATATACAAGTCTGTTGTTGAAAAGTCGGCCCCAGATTACCTTAGGTGTAAATTTTCATTAGCCACTAATTCAACCAGATCCCTCCGCTCCTGTAATGTTGCCTACAAATTGGTGATTCACGTACTCAGCGTAAAACATTTGCCTCAAGAACTATTAGTGTTGCAGGAGCAGAACTCTGGAACAAACTTCCAAATAACATCAAACTTTCTCCCAATGTAAACATTTTTAAAAGGCAGCTGAAGATTCCCTTCTTAATTTTTGAAATTGCATTTTACACATTTGTGTCTTTTTATATCCAGTGTTATATACCATTTATACAATGTAATATTTTTCTAAACCATTTTATCGATTTCCAAATTACTTTTTATATTCAACTTTTTACTGTAGTTTTGATATGAGTATTGTATTTTCCTTTATCCGATTTTGATATTTATACGTACATGATTATATATTTTTCTATATTTGTATTTTAATTGTAAAGCGCAGCCGAAAACCATGTTATGGCATGTGCTATATGAAATGAAATAAATAATAATAATAATAATATTCAGCAAAGCATCACCATCAGGAAGAGGGCCCCGGATATCATCCAAACTACGCAAATTATGCAAATCCCCAGCCCACTTACTCCTACTGCCCTTTCCCCACCCACCCCTCCCCGCCCCGTCGAAAATTTCCCCAAATTTGAAAAATATGCAGATTCTAACAAGCAAAATTAGAAACGCAGTATGTTTTTTGTTAATATTATTTTCCTCGAAATGTCTAAAGCTTTTGCTCAATATTTCCGAATTTTTTTTAACATTTTTCCTCAATATATCTAACTTTCAGACTTTTCCTTCAAAATTTTTAAAGTATTTGTTCAAAATATCGGAAATTTTGCTCGACTTTCCCCAAAATATTCCCAATTTTCCCCTCAAAGTTTTCGGTAAGGGGTCTAACTGCATGCTTAGGGAGGGGTCTAACTCCATACTTGGTGGGAGGGGGGTCTAACTGCATGCTTAGGCCTATCACCAACAGTTCTACAGCTTTACCCCTTATAGGTCAGTAAAATGACAGCGTCCTACTTGGGTGATATGGCGTGATGTCGGACGCAAGCCATAACACTGGCATACAGGGGCCTGATTGGGCGATGAAACATGATGGGGGTTGTTAAAAACTCCCTCAGGCTGGTTGATTCTTACACCTGTCCACCTAAAATTCTAAATCATGAAGTTGAAGGCAGTGGCACAGCCAGAGGGGGCCAGGGGAAACACACAGTCAGTGGCGTAGTCAGCATTAAAAAAGGGAGGGGTCCGAAAAGGTCCTAGACCCCCCTCCAAGACGAAGTGTTCAAATTTAACCTGTGGTAAATTTTTTATTATATATATATATATATATATATATATATATATATATATATATATATATATATATATATATATATATATATATATATATATATATATATATATATATATATATATATATATATATATATATATATATATATATATATATATATATATATATATATATATATATATATATATATATATATATATATATATATATTTATATATATATATATATATATATTATATATTTATATATATATATATATATATATATATATATATATATATATATATATATATATATATATATATATATATATATATATATATATATATATATATATATATATATATATATATATATATATATATATATATATATATATATATATATATATATATATATATATATATATATATATATATATATATATATATATATATATATATATATATATATATATATATATATATATATATATATATATATATATATATATATATATATATATATATATATATATATATATATATATATATATATATATATATATATATATATATATATATAGACCCTCCCAAGACAGAAGTGTTTAAATTTAGCGTGTGTGTAATTTTGTTTGGTTAATTTTTTAACTATATATATATATATATATATATATATATATATATATATATATATATATATATATATATATATATATATATATATATATATATATATATATATATATATATATATATATATATATATATATATATATATATATATATATATATATATATATATATATATATATATATATATATATATATATATATATATATATATATATATATATATATATATATATATATATAACAAGATTATCCCAATTTTTATATAATATGTCCCGAAAAAAAAAAAGTGGAAGGAGGGTCCCCCCCCGCCCCAAACAACTCCCCGTGGCTACGCCAATCTCCCAGTTACAGTTGTAGGCTTTTTCCCCTGAGAGGTGACCCTCCCCTACACCTCGTCTTTCCAGCGTACTCTACCCCCTCCCCTTCCCCTCCCCTCCCTTCCCCAGCCCTCCCCACCACATCCTTCCCATCCTCGCAAACCAAAATCCATTTATAACTAATGACACTATAGTACGTACTTACGTTGTGTGATATACAACTCAGTTGCGTCGAAATGGTGTATACGAGTCAATGGAGACGAAATGGTGTAGTATAGTGTGCAAGTAACCGGCTGCCAATTGCGACTAACAGTAGAGTAGCATCAGCATTCAGCAATACACAGACTTCAGAACAATTTGTTTGTAAGGCTGAAAGTACACACCATGCAGCCATGACCAGCCTGATGATCAAACTACGGTGGATCTGAAGGAACATTTTGACTTTTTTCGTATTGACTTTCCGGTATTTTCGTGTTTTTGGGGGTTTTTCGCCCGAAGTAATCCTGCAAAAATCACTCATTTAAGAGCAATCGTTATATGGCTTTAGTTCAATTGTTCGTTAGGCTACTTCCTTTAGATCAGCCCATTGCCAGAAGACTTTTCGGAAAGAGGAACCCCAGTGGAACAGCCACCTCACTTGAGTAAGGACATTTCACACTGTCCTTGGGCAGACTCCGGAAGACTCTCCACTGTACCTTGGTGTTATATATTTTTCGTTTGAATTTACGAAAGGTAGCGCATACCTTCGCAAAGGGGAGGGGAGGGCCGGGCAGTGCAGTGCAAGTTAGATTTACCAGGGACTTGAAGTATAAACCTTCCTATAGATTTACAAGTTATGTTGTCTGTTAAAGAAATTAATAATGCAAGTTTAGAAGACATAAAAGGTATCTCGCCTGACCTGCTGACAATTACTACTAAATGCTTAGTATTTACAACAATTACTGTCACATTCTTTTACTTCTTTTCACGGGCTTTTATCTGTCCATCATCTTTCATCATGTTGTTGTTCGTGTAGAACTGCGCTACCGTACTTGGCGAAAAAATCAAAATAACAAAATCTGAAGAAGGTAACAAAATCTTGAAAAAGTGATACGAAAAACGACGACGGTGGTGAAAAAGTGCAACAAGTTGAAAATGTCTAAAACGTTATATGAAAAATGCCGAATTTCCTCTTCAGAGCCACGGTATTAAACCAGGGATTTGTTAAACCGTTTATACACTTGTGTTCAAACACATTACTTGTAGTATTTCGCTTGTCATTGTTTACTTTTTGGCTATTTTAGGCTGCCTATCCTACCTTCCAGACTTTAAGGGTTTTATCGTAAAAATTATTCAAAGAAGATTAAATCCCCGGGCCTGCATGTTGCCTACTAGCTGACTAGGGAGATAAGGAGACCTGCTTGAACCATTAAAGGCATACGGAAGGCTCAAGACCCCTGTATTATGGGGAAGATAAGAGGCGTAGGAGATAAGCGCCTGTACCACGGGGAATATCAAAGGCGTAGGGAGCTGATGATGCCTGCATACACGGAAGATCAACGACGTATGAAGCTAAGGACGCCTGCACCATGGAGGAAGGGGTGGAGTGCATGGAGCTGAGACGCTTACACCACGGGGAGATCAGCATGGCAATATTGTGCCCCGACATCTACGGCATTGCGACTCGCATCGCCTTCACCCATCACTCAATATTTCTTAGATAGCGTACAGTGTATGTATAATTGTACACTGTATGTATGGAGTGTGGGCAGTGATGCGTGAATTTTCGGTGGCCTTTAAATGTTCTATTTTCCAACATGTGAAAAATACATCGCTGCTGTAAAAGCGCGATCAAATTTTTCATGCGGAGGCCATATGGAGCTAAAGACACCTGCACCACGGGGAAGATCAGAGGCGTATGGGGCTGATGACGCCTGCACCAAGGGGAATATCAGAGGTGTAGGGAGCAAAGGACGTCTGTACCACAGGGAAGATCAGCCTCGCTGTATCAGTGTATAGGGAGCTGATGACGCCTGCATTACGGGGAGATCAGATGCATAAGGAGCTGAGGACGCCTGCACCATGGGTGAGATTAGAGGCGTAGCGAACTAAGAACACCTGTACCACGGGGGAAATTAGAGGCGTAGGGAGCAGCGGACTCCTGCACCTCGGGGAAGATTAGAGCCGTGTGGAGCTGAGGACGCAGATTTTGGGGGAAAGATCACAACATTTCTGAAAACCTAAGTTTTAAATTAAGCCTTTTCATTACAGTAAGCAAATTTCTAGTTTTTCCCCAGAATATCCGAATTTTTTAACAAAACTGATAAAGTTTTTCCTCACATTCTCCAAATTTCCTTACATTTTTCGGTAAAGAGGGTTCTGAATTTGTTATCGTTTAACCCAATCCCCGCCTCCGGCAGCAAAAAATAAGTCTAGGGGCTATACGCCACTGACCGGAGATACCACACAACCATGTCAAAGTAATCATATAACATACAACATACACTTTGAACAATATGTCAAACTGCTGAGAGAGAGAGAGAGTTGAACACACAATTACAATGACGGGGTCGTCGCCTGCGTATTCGGTTATGATAGTACAAATGCTATCACGAAACGCTTAATACGACCCGGACGAGAACACAGGTACGACGTACGGACAGACATAACATCGACAACCAAGTCAATGTCCACGGCCTTTGATAACCAGTTGTGGTGCACTGGCGTGTCTACCCACCCCAGGATTGAACCCGGGGCCTCGTGGTCTGTAGACAGGTATAATAACCGCTACACCACAGTAGGTAGATAAAACTGCTGAGTGTCCTTAGATGTTTTTATATCCACACATCCCTTTCCTTCTCAAGATTTATATTACGTTACTCCACTGCTTTTAATTATGCAAATTCAGATATGCCACTACAGTCACATGTATAGTTATGCAAATTTATCTTGAAAGTCATTATATTGTTATGCTCTATTGGTCTGGTCTTTTATGTTTATTTACAATGTCATGTGTTCTGTAAGTTAGCCAATTATATGTGGGATTATACTTTTGGAGGAAAGTTTTTGTAAAGCTTTGATGATGCATGCTGGGAATGATGGGGCAGTTTGAGTTGTGGGTTGATACTTCGTGTATGGACTGATTAAAGTGAATAATAGATTGACAGCACTACCAACATTACGGCCTTTTTTCTACAAAGGACTCACCCATTTGGCCTATATCATACTATAAACTACACTCCATTCTAAAATAAATTCAAAGTCTATATTCTCACCTGATAATAGGCCTAGCAAGAAAAAATTAAATCAAAAAATGCAAACTGCATGTGGCGGACACTAACGCAGCGCGCATCGACTGCATTTGACAGATTAACCAGCGATTTCCCTCTCAACGCTCGAACATAGGCATACACTAGATAGGATTAGGGGAAGACCTCACCGTGACACCCAAGAACGCAATCGGTATTTCGGCGCATGAGTATGCCCCTCCCATTTGTTAATTCATCGCCTCTTTTTCGTTCGTTGCTCGTTTATTTTTTCCTTGATCGGTGACTTGGGTGGTTTTTGCAAGTTGATAACGTTGTCTGAATGTGTTGGTATGACTGTCTCGCCCTACGACCATCTCTCATAACTGCATAAACGGAATCCACCGCCGAAAGACCAGGAAAGCCCTGAGATATATATACCGCAGCAATAGTCCTCTCCGATCACGGCATATGGCCCGAGTGGCCACTCATGTTATTAAAAGAATTAATATGCAAATAAACTCCCTTGGAATATGCTGCCTTAAAAATGATTGTACAACCACTGAATATATGATGACAATTAGTATAAGCCAACAATTGTAACAACCACCTGACCACTGGATATATGATGACAACAACAAATATCAACATATTCTGAACAGATATAAAGGATTACGGATCAAGTTGGCTTCCATAGTCCTAAAGGGCTTTATTTTAGTTTTGCAGAAGCGGTGACACAGCTAGATTTGTTTGCAGGTGGTTGGGCCGGGCCGCGGGGGCGGAGAACGGAGCAGGGGCCGGGCGGGGCTGGGAGAGGTTAGGCCGGGAGAGACTGGCCTTTGCCGGGGCGGGAAGGCAAAAGCATAACTTGGTCAAATTCCGAATCCCCCCCCCCTCCCGTCCCCCCCCCCCTCCACCCCTCTAATTCCGTTAATGAGTTCTCTAGGAAATGCTGAGAGAGAATTCGGAGGTTTTTAGGGAACACTTTTTGAGCAAATACTAATCAACATTTTGAGGAAAAAGTCGAATTAAGATGTTTTGAGGAAAATGTGGGATATATTAAGTAAAAGATTAAGAGATTTTGAGGAAATCCCCTATCCGTGCAAACCCTCCCCCTCTTCCCATCCCTCTCGTCCACTCCCTTCGACGATAGGCTTAACTGCTTTTATAGTTCAAAATTAAATACCGTTGACGCTCTTGATAAGTTATACCATACAAAAATTTATAACAGAATTTCGACTAAAATATTTTCAATGTAAAAAGTATAAACCTATTTGTGCATTTTGCAAACTTTCCAGAAGAATTGTGAAAATAAGTAATTTTTGGTATAAAGGTTCCCCCAGGACTGTTTTTAAACGACAATTTACAACGACTTGCAGGCCCTTAGTCAGAGGAGAAGGAGGGGGAGGAGGCTGTCCTTTTGCGCGAGATAAGAAGACCAACTTTTTGTCAGCTTGTTGAGTTGCCTATTGGCGGATGGGAGTGCTCATTTTTGCATCAGAAGATGAAAAGACACTAGCCACCTTAGCACTTTTGTATGCTATTTTCCCGGCCATGCCGTTTGAGACGTAAAATTGGGAAATTATTGACACAAATTTGAAAAATGTTGTGAAATTATAGAATATTTTGGTAACATTTCCTAAACATTAGCCAAAATTTCCCAAAACTGGCCAAAATATCTCGAAAATCAAGAATAATCCCAAAATGAAAAAAAAATCAGAAAATGATAAAATTTCCGAGAAATTGAAGGAAATTAAAGAGAACTTCCCGATTACCAGGAACTTTTGATGAAAACTTAATATTTATAGCAATTGTTTCTACTTGTAGCCGGGAAGCTTTTGTTCTCCCTAAAAGGTGACCCTTCATACGCTCCTTCCTCTGCTGCTCTGTATAAGGAAACACACAACATCAGAACATTCGATACACAAGGAAACTGTTGACCATAGTCTTTTCTTCATTTTGGCTGTATGAAAAGTAGGGGAAAACTCACTGGTAAATGGAGAGAGGGATATTTAAGTTTGTCCCCTGTCCGCCGTGATTTATGGTCACTGTTCTGAATGTCATGTATGGGAGGCTGTAACTTGCGAAGCATACAAGAACATTTTAATTATCACACATGTTGCTATTCTTTAGTATAGTGCCCTACGGCCGGGGCGAATGGGGACCTGCGGGCCCCTATGGTATATAGGTGTAATGGTATACCGGGTCACTCTAGAGGGCCAACTGCATAAACAATTTGCAAATCTTTTGGGCAAATTTTCGCACCCCTCACCCGTATGTGGTTACGCCCCCAGGTAGGCCTACGCTGAAATCAATTATACTAAACAATGCCGGAAATTGACGACCTGTCCTCGTTGATTATAGTATTGTTCAAGCTACTTTTTCTGATATACATGTCTACGAAATAGTGAAAAGCTCTTCCACCACAACGAGCGCTAAATGATCACAAATGTCTCCTGGAGTGATATCAAAGTTCATAAAATAATTGTTTGAAGACGATTCATATCATTCATAATTCTTGTCACTGCGGTATCGGTCTGTTAGGTATCTGTCATAGTCTGCCATAGACCTTCTTGAGATTTGGTAGCTATAGAAACGGACGCTCATTCATTGATCTGAATGGTATGGAATCGATGAATAATAATGGCCTGTAATGCCAGTTGTGTGTACCGACAAACCTTATCGATTAGTTACCGTATTTACAGATACACTTGGCATAACGTGAAATACTTTTGTGAATGTACTTCTCAAGATAATCTTTAGGTAAAACATACTAGGCTTTATGTGTAGAAAGATGTTCTGAAGGATTCCTACAGAGCCCGTCGTAGAATCAGTGATTTATCATCATTCCAACCTTAACATATTTTCAGAGGAAATAATTTTTGGGTATGTTTGTGCAATAATCATTGAGACACGAGGAACATCATTTCTTTGACATGTTGGAATCGTACATCTTTACCAGAGTACAGCATTAGGCAGACAATGGAGTTGAAAGAGAATAAGATTCAGTGAAAAGAGGGTTGGTTTAGACGAACCTTCCATGCATAGACCATCAGAAACGTATTTCGTAACTCTTCCAAGATTTACCCGTTCAATTCTTAATTGCGTCATGATAACGCAGCAAAGATGATTTTCTTTTTACTTTAAACGTACAATTTCTACAAAACGTCATGTTTCGAATATAATCAGTGATATTTGTGGTGGAGCAAGGATCGATGTTGATATAATTGATTGGAAGAAACCTTGGTGAACCTTTTTTTCATATTTTAATCTGTAAGTTTACACACACGTTCATCCTGGTGTACCCAAAACATTTAAAATGAGCGCGCATATCTACGTGGACCGTTCAACCTCCGCGGGGTACCGTATGGCAATACCCCGTCCAAAAAGCGCATACCATGAAAATTGCATACCGGCCGAAGAGAGGGCAAAGCAAGCCCGGCATGCTTCCCAGGACCCAAGGCGAGGTGAGGCCCGTTCGGCGGGACCAGATGGACGTAAATTAACTCAGCGCGACTTTCTAGAATGTGATTCAGTAACCGGGGATAAGATTTGGCGAGAATCAGTGACGAGGGAAAAGCATGCCTTGACAAAATGGTAAGAACAACTCAAGATATTAAAGGTTGAATTTAAAAACATATATCACAGGGCACCCGACATATAGGGGAAGGGGAAAACATTGGTCCTTCCCCCTCCCCAAAAAACCTTGGTAGTTATGTATCAATGAGGAGAAGTGGTGGAGGTTCTCTGATTAAAAAACAATATTGGATTCTAGGGTTGGGTTACTGGGTCCATCATGAAAATGTCCATCTTTTACTTTTACAAATCATAAGAAGTATCTGAAAATTAGATGGGGGCCCAGTTGGAAATTCATGTCAATATATTTTGGAATGCATTAAAGACTGGTTAATGGTTGTTTCATTTAATTTTGAAAACCGCTTTGAATTTTTGACCCCTGACCAGGCACGTAGTCAAGGGAGGGAGGGGGAGGGGGCGATGGATCCGCCTCCCCTGTCTTTTGGGTGCGTCTTTTGAATGATCTGCACAGAATATATAAATAAGAGAATATCATTTAATCCAATCACTCAGGTGCAAATTATTTTTCATAGAGTACGCCCCTCTCCTCCTTTAAATTTTCTGGCCACGTGCCTCCCTCGGACGCCCCCTCGAAAACATTCCATTATCAATTTCCGTTTTTGCAGGTCTTGCGTGTTTTCTTTATCCGATTATCATCCATCGTACCCTTTCATCTTTGGTATTTCCCCCAATAACCAAGCAGTATTGTCGTCCAAATGCTCCCTGGCAGATGCCTGGCAAATGTAATATCATTGGGGGTAAGGTGGGGATACATGGTCACATCATATTTTGCAAGTGCCGGATTTTTGGGCAAATATTCAATTTGGGGGAAAACCTATATCCTGAATCATATATTTTTGTAAAATAATTTGTTTTACCAATGTCATTTGTTGACAGCTATCGCCGTACCGGTACTAATATGGAGTTGAATGTATTGTGCATTGAGGGAACATGAAGATTGCGCAACATCTAACATGTCAAAGCATTTTGAAAGACAATATCAAAGAGAATTTTAAAGAAATAGCATATACAGTCAGGAATCGTGCCTAATAATAGGAACATTTATAACACACGATAATATTAAAGTCATGGAGCCATATTGTTCAGATGTTGCGATAAAATGGTCATAATTTCTATTAAAGTTATGTACTTGAAGTATTAAAAAACATTGCTTATCAAATGGGAGTGGAAAAGTTGTAGCCATGACAGTAATGAAGGTATTTTCATGAGTTTGAAGTTTCCCCTAGCAAAGATATTTTTCCCAGACGTATTTCAAATTTGAAAATTGTAACATTGCATAAGGCTTTAAGGTTAGGATCATGAAAAATATCACACAATGGCGGGCCCCATGTAAGAAAATGTTCCCATTGATGATATTCGGATACGAATAGAATTAATATTATATACAAATCCAATTTTAAAGGCCCATGCAAAGGAAAAATATTTCTTAGAAATTATAAAATTTGAAATACATCTATAGAAAAATACATTAAAGGATAAGTTCAGTGGTCAAGCATGTCCATCTTATAATTATGAAAGAACAAAAAATGATTGGTGCAGCAAGTCTACTATGTTAGGTTGGCGCCCTCATCCTCACATACTTAATAATTGTTTATTTATTTTGAAGAAAGTTTATTTAATTTTTAACTATTTAAATTTTTTTTTTTTTCCTGAAGATGTTTTTCAGGTGTTATATTATAAATACCCTTTTTAATTCAGTTTACCTTCTGACATATCAAATGGTTTTTAAGCCACCAAGTCACAGGACAAAATATGATAGAATTACATAAAGACTGAAGAATCTGAGGCTGTGACAAAACAACTAATTTGAATTCAGTCGTTTTAAACAACTGAAACTTTAAACTTAGATATCTTCTTTAACGGAATACGATTTTTGAATGCATTGCTTTCTTCACTATCTTGTTTCTTTTGAAATCCTCTTTCATAATATTGACTTGCTCGACCCCTAAACTAATCCATTAATTATTATAATATACGGTACTGGGTACGGGTGTATGACATTATTTCTAAGAGGGCGTTGAAACAAAATGGCCTCTCCCGTGTAAGTTTATGTTGACATAATGTTTGAATCAATTCGAAAATATATCCGTTATTGTCTTGTACGATATGAAATCTCTTCAGATGACTAATAATTATTATTTCTATCATATTTAATTATGAAAAATACAGACTTTATGTCTCCTTTATGGCAGTATTTTTATTCTCCTTAACGGATTAGTAGGACAGGACTACAATGCAGTGAAGTATTTCCTTCACTGTTAAAATTCAGAACTCAATTTGACTTTCCGTACGTATCAGTATTGTTTGTATGTTGTTTGAGATGCCTATCAATTCAACGAACTTGAGCAATCAATAGCTTTAAATTCTATAGGGATTATTGATGGATAATAAAAGAACAATAAAAGACTTTAAAGTGCATTATTCTCTTTCTCCCCAATCCTTTTCATCTGCTCTGTAATTAAATCAAGTCAATATAATTGCTCAATTTTTTTTCTCTACGAAAATATGTTATTGAGAGACCAATTATTCAATGACGCTCTGGTTTCATATAATCAAGCAATGAACAGAGAAAAGAAGATTGGTTCTAAAACAACATATTCTCTGCCGATCAATTTTAATGATTAATAAATAATTTCACAATTCCGCGGGGAAGGGTATGGGTTCTTGTAAACAGAAATGAGTTAGATCAAAACAATGCACGAAGCAGCTAGCACATGATTATAGCGGGAGGAAGTAGTGTTACGTTCTTCTTGGTAACTTTAATCTTGAATACGGGGATCTCTTCACTTTGCTTTTCAAAATCCGCAAATGGTAATCTGGTAATTGATGAGTAAAACATACGATAGATCTTCGTCGAGCTTTCAGGGGCAGCGGAGTTGGGGCGGACAGGGTTGGGGGGGATTCAGCCCCAGTAGGTGGACATGTGTTATTATGTTACTCGACCTAATTAGCCCTCCCAATAATTTTATCACATGTCACCTGACCTAATTAGCTCCCCTCCAAAAAAAAAAAAAAATATTCACCTCAACATGTTCAGCTACAAAAATGCTACCACGACGACGAGTGAACACATTATAATTTTCGTCATTCGGTTATGATAGTATCACCTGAAACGCCTAATACGACCCGGACGAGAACACAGGTACGACGTACGGACAGACATACGTCGACAACCAAGTCAATGTCCACGGACTTTGATAACCAGTTGTGGTACACTGGCGTGTCTACCCAACCCAGGCTTGAACCCAGGGCCTTGTGGTCTGTAGACAGGTATGATAACCGCTACACCACAGTCTGACAGTGGGTAGATGCAAAAATGTTCCGTCGTCCAAGTGCTTTAATAGGAAAACAATATCCAGTTAACACATAAAGGAGACAAGCATGTGGCAGCGCCATGATTATGCCAGGAAGAGAAGGACAACTCATGAAGAGAAGGGGGTGAAAATATGCATTCATTTATTCATATTTCAGTAGTAGACATACAGATCGGACAAAATGTGTCGCCCGTACCAATTTTGTGGGGGGAAAAAGCGATCTCGTGGAGGGAAAATTCTCCAACCCATGGTTGCCACAGATAGGATATAGCGACATATCACGTTATGGGGTTACAAAATGAATTAATGGCATACGAAAACGAGAAAAGATCTGCCCATTCATGCATAATAACACCTTGCATATATTAACATAGACCTGTAATGGTAACCAACTTTGACGGGTTTTTTAAAGCAATTTAATTTTGCTTGTATTTGTGGGCATGCGCGATTGTGAATCTTATCTGTATTCAGTAGCGGCGCTACGGAGGAAAGGGAAAGGGGGAGGGGGGGGGGGGGTCACATATTTTGTCCGATGCATAAGCCTTTGCCCCTAAGTGACAAGGCTGTCTCTCTCTTTCCCCCTAGCATCAAAAGCCTGGTGCTACCACTGTCTGTATATTTTATGCCAAATAGATCACTTTAACAGTCTCTTCACTTTTGTTCTTCTTTTCTTACAGGGAATTACACTGCGGCTTTATGAAAGACTTTGATCAGGCTGTGAGTACATATTGCTCTTGAAATAATCCAGTAGATATTTTTCTCTTTATAAAACCATGGAAGTACTTCCATGATAAATCTAAATAACAAAGAGGAGCGGACACCTAACTGCCTGAGAAGGTCAACTATAAGCCAGTGGCGCAACTATAGTCCTGGGCGCCCATGGGGGTAATTTAGGTCTCGGGCCCCAAAACAAAAATATCGCAGTGTCGCTGCTCGGGGCCCCCAAATATCGACTTTTGCATTGCGCCCGTGGGGTTTACCCACCCTTCCCATTGTATTGTTTCGCCAGTCTGTATATTTACGTAATAATATTTTTTGGCAAAATTGGACATGAGTCATTTCTCCGAATCGTGTCGAAATATAATATCATACAGCCCGTCATACAGTAACTTATTTAGGATTTGTTTATAGTTATGTAGTTCAGTTGAACATTAGATAGCGGACTCAAACCATCCTAATCATCGAAGTTTAAGAAGGGCCAGCTCTCAGGATGGGAGAAAGAACCTCCACAATTTCCAGGTTACAAGCGGTAAAAAGTTCACTGGTATATTAAGATTCGATTAAACGTTGCTGCTATAATCGGAAAATCTCCTTCAGTTCTTGTGAATTTACCTTTATTTTGGGGAAATTTCGACAAAATTTTCAATACTTTTACCAAATTCTTTTCAATTATATGTTAATATTTTACTAATTTTACCGTGACACCAACCAGGAAGAAAGCATGCAACTGGGAAGGTGAAATCCTTCCAGAGGGCAAAGCTTCCCCTGAGCTGCTCTCTGCGCCCGATCAGATCTGTACATACAAATTTCTATTTCCCTTTGCTTTATAGGGCAAACCTCAAGGAGCGTCCAGAAACACCGTCTAATTTATCCGTTTATTCAGATGACGTGCCAAACACCAGTAATCAAAAATTTGGTCACAGGCAGAGGACGGGATCAGCAAAAGCGATGGTATCACTACAACACAGACTAAGTACTACCAACAGGCGAAAGCACCACAAAGAACTTATGTGCTACGACTGAAATATGTGCCGCGGATTAAAGCGTTGAACTCAGACATGGGAATATGTGATGTTAGATTTGAGTTTTTTGGGGCATGGACGCTGTTTACAAAATTATACTTTTCTGCCATGTATTTTTAATAGTTATTTATATGTATACCCCCCTTACCCATCCCTCTGTATAAATAACGGTCGGGCAAAGGGTCTTTATCCGAATATGATTTTTTTTTTTGGACGAAAACTTGTATCAATTCAGTGGTCAAGCAAATTGGTATTATCTGTGTAGAATGACTACTATGTCTACTATGTTTGGCGCCCTCTTCCTCACATTCTTAACAATTGACAGCGTATTTGAAAGAAACTTTATTCATCTCTATTTTTCCCTAAACTTTCTTCAGGTGTTAAACTATTATTACCCTTACTAGATTCTGTTTTACTACTTTCCTGACATCCAATGGTTTTAAGCTACAAAGTCGCAAGGCAAAATATGATAGAATACATCAAGACTTTGATGAAGCTGAAACGTCACAACTAGTCTGATTTCAGTCGCTTTTACACAAATGATACCAAAGTTTTGACTTAATATCTCCTTAACGGAATAAGATTTTTGAATGCTTTCTTCACCATTGTTTCTTTTGAAGTCCTCTTTTGTATAAGAATGACATGCTTGACTTCTGAACTAATCCTTTAAGCCATTGTATAACCTTGATGGATTTTTTTTCTTTTTCAGGATTGTATAATAAACCCATTCATAATTATAGGATCATTTTGGCCTTTAAATTTGGTTTACTTCAGAAAAACTTGTCATGTTCCCCGACTCAAAAATTAAAAAAAACATCTCTTTCGGAGAATATTGGACAATTTCATTTTAATAATGAAAAACAAATGGATCTTTTGATGAGCAGGGAAGAGTTAAATGTTTTAAATACTAGTGATACAGATTTTGTATTGGCGTAATCTGCAAAAACCAGGGGCACGTGTCCTCATCCCTACACTTTTTAGAAAAATGACAAAGTGCCCCCTTTTGAAAATGAAAAGTGCCCCTCAGTTACTGTCAAAGGTGCAAGAACTGGTAGAAGGTGCAAAAAAATATCATAAAAAGTGCCCCTTTCAAAATAAAGTGCCCCTTAATTACTGACCCAATAGTAAGAAACTGTCTGTGAAATGTACAGGATAAATGTGAATGTGTCCCTATTGTATTGGAAGCGTGTCCCTTTCTAAAATGAAGTGCCCCATTACTTTGTTTTGGGATAACTTGTTCTATATACAGATTGGGATGGGAAACATGCATCTGACCTGGGAACTTTCCCCTAAGAAATCGTGCAACCCACCCTTCCCCTCCCCACCTTATCCTCACCCTCCCTCTCAGACGCACACTTTTCAAAAGCTTTTTACACTTCTGGTAAGCTGCAAGCAGGCATTACAATTTATTCACGGCTGTGTACAATGTAAATTTAGTAAATGGTAAATATATGTATTATTTTAAGATATAGTGTAATTTTGAATAACCGTCAGTTATATCATGGTCATATAAAAAGATGGTATATTTGTCTAATCCGTGTGTTTAATGTATAAATTGTTTCGCCGAATACCGAACTGTTGTTGTGTAGGTGTGGAGCAAATGGTTTAGTGGGCCCTGATCTTGGGTGCCATTAAATAGGTGAAGATGGCCCAGAAATGCTAAAGTAGGGGAAGGCCTAGAGCCCTCAGATGCTCGGGGCCTTTGTCCCATTGAAACAATGGCTAGTCTAACGCTGGTGTGGAGGAATTCAGTCTTTGCCATTTGTTGGAAATTGGAATACTCTAGAATAAAAGAAGTATCAAGCACCTCTTGTAACTTTGCTTGACAAATCTTTCTTTTTCAGCTATTAGGCCACTCACTATCATATAAATCCAGTTTTTACAGGTCCTAATATTGTCGACTTGACTATTACGAAGTGCAATCTAAAGGCAAACGACTGTTAACAATAGTTTTAAGTACTGGTTATAATATAAGCTGTATGTCTACTGGGTATAATCTAAGCTGTATGTAAACTGGTTATAATCTAAGCTGTATGTCTATAAATCCATATTTGTAAATAATGTTCTTGAATAATTTTTTAAGATGAGTACGTGATAGATGAGAATACGTTTGGAGGTTGATTACTCAAAAGTTGAAAGGTTTTAAAGCGACATGGCTCTTTATTTCACCTGTAACGGTACCTATTCGCTAAAAATAATCCTGTTAACACAGTGGTGCCGGAGGATGGGGCTATGTCCCCCACTTTTCGGGAAGTTCAGTTTTGACCCAGCAGCACATATTTCAAGCAAAAAGAAGTAACGGCGAATCATTCAATATGGGATACAAATATACGTAAAAGGATCGCCTGTAGAAATCTCTTGACTAGTGCATATTTGTGCCTCTCGACTTTTAAACCAAAGCTTTTCTGTTTGTTTGGTTTTTCCATGGCGTCCTAAAAAAAACAAAAGGTTAATTATTCATTTCCCGTTGTCAATAGTTATATCATTACATATAGAGAATCGATGTATCGCATGCGCCCAATAGGCGTGGGGTCCAGGGGCCCGCCTAGGCGCGTCCAGGGGCGAAGCCCCGGAAGCTCCTGGTTTTGAGGCATTTGATAATCCAAAAATATGCTTAAATTCGCTGAAATTTTGGAATGTTTGGGGTAGAAATGTTACGTTTTTATTGGGGAAACTTAAAATGAATCGGCACAAGTCGACTAAAGATTCACCCATAAGTCCATGACAAAAAGAAAACTTAAGGGTGTCCTTCAGTTTTTGGGGGGGTTTTGAGGGAAAGATTAAAAAAGGTACATTTGAAGTCTTTTTTATTATTCAAGCACAATTTCATACAGTTAAATAATCAGTCGTACATACTACAAGAACGTGTACATTTTCTAACAATCACATGAGGTGAACAGAAGAAAATCAATTTTAAAGGTTTATCTACACATATATATATATATATATATATATATATATATATATATATATATATATATACATACATTTTGATCTGTAAATGTGAACAAAGTCAAGGGGCGCAAATTAGGTGTGAAAGAATTGGCAAATCTAGAAAAAACTCAGATATATTTAGAAAAAGAGATTGTTGTTTCAAAATGTTGTCCAATTTTTTCATCTTTATGTTCCTTATATATATATATATATATATATATATATATATATATATATATATATATATATATATATATATATATATATATATATATATATATATATATATATATATATATATATATATATATATATATATATATATATATATATATATATATATATATATATATATATATATATATATATATATATGTAAATATTTCACTTTGCAAAATATGGGGGGGGAGGAGGGGTAAAACCCACCTTACCCCCTCACGCTCCCTCCCCCTGCCCCCTTCCTGGAAGTAATTCTTCTAAAAATGTGAATAGGTTAAATAGTTTGCATTGTAGAATAAATGTTTAATTTATATTCAATGTCACTATAGCTCTTCGTCTATCAGTCTATTTCATCACTATATTTTAAGGAGTGCTGAATAAAGTTCCTTCAACTTATTCTGTGAGGAAGTTGATGTTTTCACCCGAGATTCTTGTGTGCGTTTTTGCGAGGGCATCTCGGCCTCCCAAGAAAATTGCTTGACACACGACCAACGAATCTGATACATAGCAGTGCTATCGCTTGCGGATTGACCTGTCAAGCATGTGGAACTATTTTGACCAATCATTGAAAAGCTTAACATTTGAATTGCATTGCATAACTATTTCTGCATAGACTCTAGAACTGTCCTTGAATGCCTATATAAAGTTACACCGATGTAAACTGAATTGCTTACAACAAAGAATATTGACAGAAATGCCTGAAAAAGATTGTAGGAGCTATTTATGTTTGTTTGATGAGGACTTAACGGCACCACAACAACGAAAGTCAAATTGTGCCTGAGAGGTCAGATCATTCTAGAGGTAGGAGGGAAAGGAAGCAGGGGGAGAATGAGAGAAATTCAAGAACAATAGGTCAGAAAGCTGTGATTGAGAGGGGAGGTACATGGTTGAAACAAAAACAAAGTAAAGAGGGGGTGGAAGAGGAGAATTAAATATGGTTGTAGAGGGAGGCATGATGAAGGAAGGAGATAATTTTAACCGGAGGATTTTTCTGAAAGAACTCAGCAATTGAGTTGCGGGGAGCGAGGAAAGCTCTGGGAAGGTTGCGCAGGGGGCAAGCAAGAAGAACGTGAGCTATTTAATTTCACTTAATTGAAGTCCTATTAGGGTTTATAGGAGCACTTGTCAGATGGGACCATGAATTGGACATGCAAAATCACTCAATTTCAGTCATACAAGGCTTGGTAGAGAACCTTGTCGGATGGGGCCAAAAAATGGACCTCGTTTCACTCTAACAAGGTTAAAAGAAACACTTGTCTGACCAAAGTAGGAAAAGAAACATACATTTCACTCAATCTTAGTCCCAAGTCCTCTTGTCAAACCAGGACTAGAAGGTGGTGTACACTTCACTCAATTCCAGCCCTACTAAGCCAGGGTAAATAGAAATGCTGATCAGACAGGACTGGAAAGTGGACCTGAGCTTCAATCAATTTCAGTCCAACAAGGGTTAATAGAAACTCTTGTCTGACCAGGACCAGAAAAAGAATAAACACTTCAATCTATTTGTCCTACTAGGGTTAGCTGGGACTAGATATGGACGTACACTTATATACTTCACTCAATTTCAGCCCTACTGGGTTTTAGAGAAGCGCTTGTCAGATAGGACCAGAAAGTAGACCTGCACTTCACTCAATTTCAGTCCAACTAGAGAATTCATTATAAATGCTTGTTGGGCTGGGACCAAAAAGGTGATATACTGGGGTGTATTTGAGTTAATAGAAACTCTTGTCTGACCAGGACCAGAAAAAGGATGAATGCCTCAATCTATTTCCGTCGTACTAGGGCTAGCCGAGGACTAGATATGTACATACACTTATATACTTCACTCAATTTCAGCCCAACTGGGTTTGATAGAAACGCTTGTCAGATGGGACCGGAAGGTAGACCTGCGCTTCACTTAGTTTCAGTCCTACTAGAGAATTAAAGGATTAGTTCAGTGGTCAAACATGTCCATCTTATTTGAAAGAGGACTTCAAAACAAACAAAATAGTGAAGAAAGCAATAAAAAATCTTGTTCTGTTAAGGAGATATTCAACTTTAAAGTTTGGTATCATTGTATAGAAACGACTGAAATCAGACTAAATGTGATGTCATAGACTCAGATTCCTCAAAGTCTTTATATATTTTAAAGAAAGTTTATTTAAATTTTTCACTATTTAAATTATTTTCCCTCAAACTTTCTTTAGGTGGTATATTAAAAATACCCTTCCTAGATTCAGTTTTACCACATTATGGCATATCCTATGGTTTTTAAGTCACAAAATCACAGGAAAAAATATGATAGAATACATAAAAACTTTGAGGAATCTGAGGCTATGACATCACAACTAGTCTGATTACAGTCGTTTCTATACAATGATACCAAACTTTAAACCTAAATGTCTCCTTAATGGAACAAGATTTTGTAATGCTTTCTTCACCATTTTGTTTCTTTTGAAGTCCTTTTTCATATAAGATTAACATGCT
The DNA here is from genome assembly GCA_020152595.1 of Chiridota heheva. NCBI lineage: Eukaryota > Metazoa > Echinodermata > Holothuroidea > Apodida > Chiridotidae > Chiridota > Chiridota heheva. The sequence continues at coordinate 987,194 of JAIGNY010000375.1, read as the reverse complement.
TGACCACTGAACTAATCCTTTAACTAAAAATGCTTGTTGGGCCGGGACCAGAAAGGCGATATACATGGGGTGTTTGAGTTAATAGAAACTCTTGTCTAACCAGGACCATAAAGTGGACCTGCAAGTCACTCAATTTCAGTCCTATTATTGAATTAATCAAAAATGCTCGTTGGGCTGGGACCGGAAATGAATATACGAGGGTTTATTTGGGTTAAGAGAAACACTTGTCGGACCAGGACCATAAAGAGGACCTACGCTTTACTCATGAAGGGTTAAATTATACAATCTCTTGCTGGATGGGATTGGGGTGGACCTACATTTCAAATTCAGTCAGAGGGATAATACATGCAATGTTTGACCAAGACCAGAACAACACATTCACGTTGAAGTTCCTTTGTAATTAACCGACTTCTATTATGGTAAAAAAAGTTTTACAGAGAGATTCTCGTCCCAGGAAAATTGCTTGACACTGTCCAACGAATCTGATACATACCAATGACATCACTTCCAAGACAAGTTATTGATTGGTCTGTCAAAGTAATTGTGGAAATATTTTGACCAATCATTGAATTGATTAATATTGTCTACATAAATAACTACAAAAGAAAAGTTTTAACTTCAGTGACACAAACAGAAAAATAAACAAACACTTTTATCAAGCTTAACATGAAGTTTATTATTCAGAATCAAAAGTTGGATCAAAATAAAATATGATTTCTAAGTACAATCTACTGGCATTATAAAATTGACCTTAATTGGTTTCTGCACTTAATATTAATTAATTAAAACAAAAGAAATGCACATTTCTTAATGCCCTGTTGTTCCTGACCATTTTCTTTTCCAAACACTGCATTAAATATTATGGCTTTCACAGATTTTAAATGAAAATTGTACACTATTTTATTTAAATTAATTTATGACTTGCATGTGGCAGTCGTTGCACATATTATGGCTGCAAAATTATACATTGCAGATTATTTTCCAGAGATGGCTGGTTTTAAGAGCACTTTGGCAGTGTGGTAGTGTTTCCCAATGTGGCATCCTGGGTTAGATCCCTGGTGGGTCTCCAACCACTGATCCACAACTGGTTAATAAAATGGTCATGGGAGTCTTGATGTAGATACTCCAATGGATCTTTGTCGGGAAGTTATAAACCGTGGTAAACCGAAAAGCAATATTTATATGCTTATGATACCATAAATGAATAGACTTTATCACCCAGAATTGATTGGTTCATGATACCTTAATTGAATATTCATGACCAATACCACACTAACTTGATTAGTTCATGATACCATAAATGAATATTCATGACCACTACCACCCAAACTTGATTGGTTCATGATACCTTAAATGAATATTCATGACCACTACCACCCAAAGTTGATTGGTTTAAAATACTTTAAATGAATAGTCATGACCACTATCACGAACAGTTGATTGGTTTATGATACCTTAAATGAATAATCATACCACAACCACCCACAGTTAATTGGTTTATGACATCTGAATGAATAATAATGACCACTATCGCCTAGTTGATTGGTGTTTATCACCAACAGCTGATTGGTTTCTACCTTAAATGAATATTCATGACCAGTATCACACAAAGTTGATTGGTTTATGATACAATAAATGAATAGTCATGATGAACATCACCCAAAGTTGATTAATTCATGATACCGTAAATGAATTTTAATGACAATATCACCCAAACTTAAACGATTTATCATAAATAACAAATCATGACCACTATTATCCCTGGCGAGTTGATATATGATACCATAAATAAATATTCATGAACTATTTCAAACAAAGTTGATTGGTTAATGACACTTTTAGCAACAAGTAATATCAAGTCTCAAAAACAATTTATCTTTCTAGACCGGTTCATACACCTTAACTCACTAATACCAAAATACCAAAAAAATTGAGTTGTTAAAATTCAAAACTTGTATAAAAACAATAAGAAAATAGAAAATCTACTATATTCTTTGACATCGTATGTCAAGCTAGAAGCACCAACCATAGCAGCCCTGTCCTTCAAAAAAAATTACACTTAAAATATAACACATGGTGATTTTATTCTTTCAAAATGTGATAATCTATAACCTTTTAAAATACATTTTTCCCATCATATTCTATACAGGTGCAATACAAAATAATAACATTTCATAGTATTCTAAGTGCTGCTATTATTTCATTCTAATTTGCCTAAACTCTTATCAATATTTTCTGCGTAGACAACATTTTATGATTTTCTTTCAAAATTATATACAAATACTCTTTGAAAATACATGATGTCATCATATTCTCCCCTAGTATATTTGCTAAGTACAATACTGCCCCAGATTTTTGGTAAAAAATATAAAGACTTTGGGTCCAAAGTGAAAAACACATAAATTCATTATAATTTCTCCAAGTGCGATAAATCATTATGTTTGCTAAGTACATTCAACGTCATTATTCCCTTAAGGAACAATATTTCATTTAAGTTTCAAAATCTGCAATTCAACACAATGTTCTTTAAAAATTTCAAAGCAGAAAAATGATAGTTTATACTAATGAAACTTCATTATTTCCTCAGTGGCGTATCCAGATTAGGAATACAGAGGAGCAAACTTCAATGTGGTCTAGTAGGCAATTAGGTTAGGGGCAGGGGGAGTGCCACCCCTCTCCAATACTTCCCCCAAAGTTAACCACCCAGCTATTAAGTCGACCTGATTGCTGGATTAGGGTGATAAGCTAAAAAAAGAGGAAGAAATATTTTTAGACTACTCCAAGATTTTGGTCCAAAGTTTGAAAAATCATAAAATTTTCTCTCAAAGTGTGCCATATGTTATTTCATTTACGAAGTTCATCATATTGCCTTAGAGTACAATATTTCACCCTGTTTTCTTCTCTAATGGCACCACAACATTCTCCAAATCCCTCAAAATAAACAATAATAGCTCCAGGGCCAGATTTTGACATATGGAGGCCTGGGCAACTTCAGGAGTGGAGGCCCACACTACTTTAATGACTGCCGTCCTGGGGGATGGGTCTAAGGAAGGTGGTGTACCCCTTGGGAATTTTTTGCAATAATGAAGGGTGCTTAGATGCAAAATGGTGCAGTATTTTGTGATTTTTGAAGTGAATTTATGTTCAAGAATTTTCATTTTGTAAGCCTGTTTGCCTGCCCAATTTTCAATACAAATGAACAGGTTGCTACCACTCCTACCAATGCAAATTAACAGGTTGCTACCACATTTTTCCCTTACAATTTTTTTTCTTCATGAAATATGTGGAGGCCTTTGAATGTGGAGGCCCATTGGCAACTGCCCACGTTGCCCATTGCAAAATCCGGCCCTAAATAGCTCCTATTATCTCCATCATTTCCTTCATATATAAAAATGATGAATCTTAAATTGGCAGTTTGTTCTTACACACCAGGGGTGTATCCAGCCTTTTAGAATGGAGGGAGGGGAAGGGGGTCGCAGAACAAAATGGTGCATTGTAGTGCCTTGTTTTGTGAAATAAACTGTTGGACCAAGAAATAAATTATTCATACAAAATTCTCTTTCCACTCATCCAGTTGATGGAAAGACGGGTATATATGGCAGTAAGGCAGAAGTGTTTTAATTGTGAGCGAATGACTCTTCTCAAAGACAGTATACATTAGAAAGGCAACTGACAAGGACAGGAGACGTTTTACCAAACAAAGACTGCAAATGCTTATTGTAACAGTACATGAGTTTGAAGCATTGCATCCGGTCAGTATATAAACCAGGACAGCCTTGTGGAGTTGTGAGGCAAAGTCAGTTGCCTGCATTTCAAATTCTATTTCCACCTGAAGAAAAATGTTACCAAAGAAAATATATTTCTATACCACCTGCTCTTATCATATCCCTCACCAATTAGCACATCGGCAACTAGCGGATATCACCTGCTCTTATCATAGCCCTCACCAATTAGCACATCGGCAAGTAACGGATATCACCTGCTCTTATCATAGCCCTCACCAATTAGCACATCAACAACTAACGGATACCACCTGCTCTTATCATAGCCCTCACCAATTAGTACATCGACAACTAACGGATATCACCTGTTCTTATCATAGCCCTCACCAATTAGCACATCGACAACTAACGAATACCACCTGCTCTTATCATAGCCCTCACCAATTAGCACATCGACAACTAACGGATATCACATGTTCTTATCATAGACCTCACCAATTAGCACATCGGCAACTAACGGATATCACCTGCTCTTATCATAGCCCTCACCAATTAGCACATCGACAACTAACGGATATCACCTGCTCTTATCATAGCCCTCACCAATTAGCACATCGACAACTAACGGATATCACCTGCTCTTATCATAGCCCTCACCAATTGGCACATCGACAACTAACGGATATCACCTGCTCTTATCATAGCCCTCACCAATTGGCACATCGACAACTAACGGATATCACCTGCTCTTATCATAGCCCTCACCAATTAGCACATCCGCAACTAACGGATATCACCTGCTCTTATCATAGCCCTCACCAATTAGCACATCCGCAACTAACGGATATCACCTGCTCTTATCATAGCCCCCACCAATTAGCACATTGACAACTTACAGATACAATACCATCGTATTCAACGTATTAATCATACCTGCTCTAACAGCTCTCAGCCAACATTTTTTGACTCACAACGTAATTTATTTGATTAATTTAAAGACTTAAACAAAACAACCGCTCGACAAACCTTATAATACCAAATGCCCAAAAGTCCTGAATACAGGAATAATAAAAAAAACTTACAACCGTGACTATCTACATATATGTCCACTCCCAATTATTGCTAAGACGTTTGTAAGATTAAGGCATTGCTGGCATTACACATTTGTGACGATGATTTTGGTCGCAAAGGCCAGAGCAACAGCAACAATGGCAGTCACCACGATGAATGGTTCAGGGCATAGCCATATATCTGAAAAATATACAAAGATATTTAATTAAATTCATTTTTTTACTAAATCATCAAACCATTTTTGTTTCTTATTAAACCATTTTTGTTTCTTATTAAAGGATTAGTTTAGGAGTCAAGAAAGTCTAAGTATTTGAAAGAGGACTTCAAAGGAAACAGAATGGTGAAGAAAGCATTCAAATATCTTATTCCGTTACAGAGATATTTAAAGGATTAGTTCATTGATCAAGCAAGTCCATTTTTAAATATACGAAAGAGGACTTCATAAAAACAAAATGGTGAAGGAAGCATTCAAAAATCTCATTCCGTTAAGAAGATATCTAAGTTTAAAGTTTGGTGTCATTTGTGTAGAAATGACTGAAATCAGACTAATTGTGATGTCATAGCCTCAGATTCCTCAAAATCTTTATTTATTCTATCTTATTTTGTTCTGCAATTTTGTGGCTTAAAACTAGGGATACATCAGAAAAGTAGTAAAACTAAAAACTAAATCTAGGAAAAGTATTGATTAATATACCACCTGAAGAAAGTTTAAGTAAAAATAATTTAAATAGTGAACCAGAACCAAAAGGTTTTGTGGATGTACAGGGGCAGGCAAGGAGGATGTGGGGGACTGTGAAGGGGCAATGAACAACTGTTGTAGAGGGGTGGGAGAGCCAATAAGGAGGTGGGAGTGAGTGAGGTGGGTGTGACCAATTCTAAGGCGGGTAATATGGACGTTGTCTATACGGGAGAGATTGTGGATGATGGGTTTAGTCAGAATGGTGGGCTGGATGTTGTGGAGTTTGTTATCAATTTGGGAGTCCCATGAGGTTTGCCAGCGGTCACGAACAAAGGAAGCGATATGTGGTTTGATGTCAGAAAGGGTTTTGGGAAAAGGGGTAGGGGAGGTTGAGGGCAATCTTAGTGGCTGAATCAGCTCTGTTATTGCTGGAGATGCCAACATGGCTGGGTATTCAGAACAAAAGAATACTTTTCCTGCAGAGGGGGGGGAGAGAAGGTGGGATGTGGGATGGGGTAATCCCACTTAAGGTTGAGTAAAGAAGTAAGGACAGACTTGCAGTCTGAGAAGATGGCAAAGTGGCTGAGCGGGGAGTACTCATTATAGTTGAGGGCAAGCAGGATGGCCTTGGCCTTGGCTGAAAAGATGGGCGAGTAGTTGGGAAGCCTGCTACTGAGGGTGATGTTTTGGATGACAGCAGCAGCTCTCTTGTCGACTTCCTTGGAGCCATCAGTATAGATGGAGGTATAGTTGGACAGTTGGTCTTTCATTTGGTTGTGGAGGTTGATAAAGAGGTTGGGGTGGGTTTGGGTTTTGTGATGAGTGGAGAGGCTTAGGTGAATGGAAGGTAGGGGGGTGGCCCAGGGAGGAAAAGCAGGCCAGGAGAAGGTGCCAAGAGTGGCGGGGTTGATGCCGAGATGGTGGAGTCGGATTTGATATGCACGCTGAAAGAAGGGGATATCAAAGAGGTGGAGAGATTGGGATAACTAATGGTAGACAGAGTTTTGGGTGTTGGTGAGGGTTCTAAAAGCATAGGAAAGGCTAAGCTTTCAACTCCTTAGCAGAAAGTGGGGTTTGTTAGTTTTAATGTAAAGGCTGGTGATGGAGGAGGTCTTGTAGACACCAGGCAAAGCCTGAGGGCTTAATTTTGGATGGTGATGATGTGATTGAGGTAAGAATTGTGAGCGGCACAGTAGACAATATTGCCGTAGTCGAGATTGGCACAAATGGTGAGCTTGAAGATTTTGAGGAGAGCGTGGGGGTCAGGTTTCAGGTTGGTAATGTGTTGCTTGTAGGAGAGCTTGGGGTCTAGGGTTAGACCCAGGAACCTAGGGTGGTCAACTTTAGGGATGCAATTGCCATTGAGCACAAGGTTCGGGTTGGGGTGGAGATTGTTGAATGACAGAAGTGCATGCAGACTGTCTCGTCTTTGGAGAATTTAAAATCGTTATTGTTGCACCAGTCTTGAGGCTGAGTTGGAGCCTATTTTCGAGGAGAGAAAAGCTAAGGGAAGAGTAGAAGATGGTAAAGTCATCCACGTAGAGGGAACATTTGATGTTGGGGCCTAGGTTGTCCGCAATGTCGTTAATGCTCAGGTTGAAGAGAGTAGGGGAGAGGATGCTGCCTTGAGGGAAGCCCTCTTGGGGGTAGGGGTTGGAAAGGGTGTGGCCAATACAAACTTGGAACTGCCTGGGTGAGAGAAAGATTTGAATAAAGATGGGGAGGTGGCCTCTAAGGTTGATGGTGTGAAGCTTGCAGGTATTGCCGTATGTTCTTTCCCGTGGTCGAAAAAGATGGCAATGAGGTGTTCCTTTTTTGCAAAGGATTCCTGGATAGCGGTGTTGAGGGTGATTAACTGGTCTAAGGTATTGCAACGTTTCCGGAAGCCGCTTTGGTGTGGGAGAAGATTCTGTTGGTCTCAAGGAACCAGTTAAGTCTCTGGTTGATGATCCTTTCCATAATTTCACAGAGACAGCAGGTCCAGATGGTGATGGGGTGGTACCTGGAGGGGTCAGTGCTGTCCTTCCCAAGTTTGGGAAGTGAGTGACAATAGCTGTCCTCTAGATAGGGGGAAAGAAGTGTGAGGACCAAATGTGGTTGAGGATGGTGAGAAGGGTAGCAGTGGCCTTGTTGTAGAAGGTGTTTCAGGAACTGGTAGGGATGTTATCTGGGCCCTTGGCGGTACAGCCAGCATCATGGATGGCTTGCTTTAATTTGGATAGGGTGAAAGGGGTGTTGTAGCTCTCAGTATTGTCAGAGGACAAGGTAATACTCTGGGTTTCGTCTCAAGCTTTTTTGGCTTTGAAAGCATTGGAGTAGTTAGCCGTGGACGAGATGTTGTTGAAAGAGGCTACGAGGCGGTTAACAATATTCTTTTTCTTGGTGAGAAGATTACCATTCCAGGAGAGATGAAAGACTTGCCCATCCTGCCATGGAAGCTGTTTACCATACTCCAAATCTTCTTGGTGGGGGTATTGGTGGTGAGAGAAAAGATGAAGTTGTTCCAAGTGTTGGTTTTACTGCCCTTGATAGTACGCCCGGCTTTGGCACGGCTGATGCGAAATAGGTTGAGGTGGTGAGTGGGCTTTTTCCTGTTCTTGATGGCAGTTTGCAGTCATCATTGAAGTAAAAATTTGTGAGAGAGCCCATTTTCTAAAATGTTCCTAAAACGTAGCCTGTGTTTTGGACACCCTTGGTAGAGTAGGGGGTTCAACCATACATATACCCTACAAAACTATTCCTATTTTTCATAAACACATATATGATTAAGATGCACCTGGTTCAATGGTGAAGCAAACAAACTGAAAAGTCTGGCCAGAGCTGCAAGTTATATATCAGCTCAGGTCTGACTGCTTATTAAACAAAGGAAAAGCACAGGTATAGTTCAAAGCATATAGTCAGGTCCGGATTTCAATATTTGTGCTCTATGTAGGCTTTATGTGTTACAAGTGGGTAAACAAGCTGTTTTGGATAATTTGAGGGTGCTGATTTCATAAATGTTGTTTACCATGCTCAATTTTGTGTTTTTACCCTCAAAATACCAAACAAAAATAAGGCCACTATTTCAGTGTTATTTTACTCTTATGACCTAACACAGAAGGGTTAAAATGGTAGAAATACTCATGTTTGTGGTTTGTGATATTGAGGATTTAGCTCTCTTAAATTATCCCAAAAAGCTTGTTTACCAAATTAAACATAGATGCCTACAGCATTTAATTTGTATTGAAATCCAGACCTGTCTAATCCGTTAATGTGATTTTTAAGGAAAGTTTTGAAAACACATCTAATGTCATCAGAAGAAATGCCAGTCAGCACCTTAGAATAAATTCATGTTTGGATTTGATGCTTTATCCAAAGTCAATTGATCGATATATTGATATAAAAAGTCAATTGATCGATATACTGATATCCATTCAATTGAACGATTGCTTCATATATTGATATCGAAAGTCAATCGATTGGTTGATATTGATATCCAAGGTCAATTGATCGATTATTCGATATATTGATATCCAAAGTCACTTGATCGATTGCTTGATATATTGATATCCAGTCAAATGATCGATTGCTGAATATTGATATCCAAAGTCATTTGATCGATTGCTAGATATATTGATATCCAGTCATTTGATCGATTGCTTGATATATTGATATCCAAAGTCAATTGATCGATTGCTTGATATATTGATAGCCAAAGTCAATTGATTGATTGCTTAATATATAGATATCCAAAGTCAATTGAACAATTGCTTAATACATTGATATCCAAAGTGGATTGATCGATTGCTTGTTATATTGATATCCAAAGTCAATTAATTGATTGCTTGATATCCAAAATCAATTGATCTACTTCTTCTCTTAAGGTTTCCTATAACTCTTCACCTTAGCTACCAGCCTGTTGGTGAAAAAATCAAATACTTACCGTAACAGCAAGTGGTGCATTTGATACGTAACCAATAACTTCCAGCCTTTCACGCGTTGGGCAAATGGACTGCAGAAAACAAAGAAAGAGATATCAACAAGTTTCTGCATGCAGATCAACCATCAGGTCAAATTGCCAACTGTAAAACAATTTATTGCAATTTGCAAAGTTTGATTTCTTTCTGTTTTAAAGAAAGACCCGCAAACAATCTGATACATTTTACAGATTTGGAAGGTAAATCCCATACCCCATCACGCCTCTTTTAGTTCCTGAAGTTTGTATTATTTCTTGTATGTTCTACAACTATACAAGCGGAGCTGTGTAACTAATCTGATCAAGAATTGGTCACTACAACTATACAAGTGGAGTCCTGTAACTAATCCGATCAAGAATTGGTCACTACAACTATACAAGCAGAGCTGTGTAACTAATTTCGATCAAGAATTGGTCACTACAACTATACAAGCGGAGCTGTGTAACTAATCCGATCAAAAATTAGTCACTACAACTATACAAGCGGAGCTGTGTAACTAATCTGATCAAGAATTGGTCACTACAACTATACAAGTGGAGTCCTGTAACTAATCCGATCAAGAATTGGTCACTACAACTATACAAGCAGAGCTGTGTAACTAATTGATCAAGAATGATCAAGAATTGGTCACTACAACTATACAAGCGGAGCTGTGTAACTAATCCGATCAAAAATTAGTCACTACAACTATACAAGCGGAGCCGTGTAACTAATCTGATCAAGAATTGGTCACTACAACTATACAAGCGGAGCTGTGTAACTAATAATCTGATCAAAAATTAGTCACTACAACTATACAAGCGGAGCACTACAACTATACAAGCGAGCCTAATCTGTGTAACTAATCTGATCAAGAATTGGTCACTACAACTATACAAGCGGAGCTGTGTAACTAATCTGATCAAGAATTGGTCACTACAACTATACAAGCGGAGCTGTGTAACTAATCCGATCAAAAATTAGTCACTACAACTATACAAGCGGAGCTGTGTAACTAATCTGATCAAGAATTGGTCACTACAACTATACAAGTGGAGTCCTGTAACTAATCTGATCAAGAATTGGTCACTACAACTATACAAGCGGAGCCGTGTTACTAATCTGATCAAGAATTGGTCACTACAACTATACAAGCGGAGCTGTGTAACTAATCTGATCAAGAATTGTCACTACAACTATACAAGCGGAGCTGTGTAACTAATCTGATCAAGAATTGGTCACTACAACTATACAAGCGGAGCTGTGTAACTAATCTGATCAAGAATTGGTCACTACAACTATACAAGCAGAGCTGTGTAACTAATCTGATCAAGAATTGGTCACTACAACTATACAAGCGGAGCTGTGTAACTAATCTGATCAAGAATTGGTCACTACAACTATACAAGCAGAGCTGTGTAACTAATCTGATCAAGAATTGGTCACTACAACTATACAAGCAGAGCCGTGTAACTAATCTGATCAAGAATTATTCACTACAACTATCCAAGCAGAGCTGTGTAACTAATCTGATCAAGAATTATTCACTACAACTATACAAGTGGAGCTGTGTAACTAATCCGATCAAGAATTGGTCACTACAACTATACAAGCGGAGCTGTGTAACTAATCCGATCAAGAATTGGTCACTACAACTAAACAAGCAGAGCTGTGTTACTAATCTGATCAAGAATTGGTCACTACAACTATACAAGCAGAGCTGTGTAACTAATCTGATCAAGAATTGGTCACTACAACTATACAAGCGGAGCTGTGTAACTAATCAGATCAAGAATTATTCACTACAACTATACAAGCGGAGCTGTGTAACTAATCAGATCAAGAATTATTCACTACAACTATACAAGCGGAGCTGTGTAACTAATCAGATCAAGAATTATTCACTACAACTATACAAGTGGAGCTGTGTAACTAATCAGATCAAGAATTATTCACAAACTATACAAGCGGAGCTGTGTAACTAATCTGATCAAGAATTATCACTACAACTATACAAGCGGAGCTGTGTAACTAATCAGATCAAGAATTATTCACTACAACTATACAAGCGGAGCTGTGTAACTAATCAGATCAAGAATTATTCACTACAACTATACAAGCGGAGCTGTGTAACTAATCTGATCAAGAATTGGTCACTACAACTATACAAGCGGAGCTGTGTAACTAATCTGATCAAGAATTGGTCACTACAACTATACAAGCGGAGCCGTGTAATTAATCAGATCAAGAATTGGTCAATACAACTATACAAGCAGAGCTGTGTAACTAATCTGATCAAGAATTGGTCACTACAACTATACGAGCAGAGCTGTGTAACTAATCAGATCAAGAATTGGTCACTACAACTATACAAGCTGAGCCGTGTAAGTAATCCGATCAAGAATTGGTCACTACAACTATACAAGCGGAACTGTGTAACTAATCTGATCAAGAATTGTTCACTACAACTATACAAGCGGAGCTGTGTAACTAATCCGATCAAGAATTGGTCACTACAACTATACAAGCGGAACTGTGTAACTAATCTGATCAAGAATTGGTCACTACAACTATACAAGCAGAGCCGTGTAACTAATCTGATCAAGAATTGGTCACTACAACTATACAAGCGGAGCTGTGTAACTAATCTGATCAAGAATTGGTCACTACAACTATACAAGCAGAGTCCTGTCACTAATCTGATCAAGAATTAGTCACTACAACTATCCAAGCAGAGCTGTGTAACTAATCTGATCAAGAATTGGTCAATACAACTATACAAGCGGAGCCGTGTAAGTAATCTGATCAAGAATTGGTCACTACAACTATCCAAGCAGAGCTGTGTAACTAATCTGATCAAGAATTAGTCACTACAACTATACAAGCGGAGCTGTGTAACTAATCCGATCAAGAATTGGTCAATACAACTATACAAGCGGAGCTGTGTAACTAATCTGATCAAGAATTGGTCAATACAACTATACAAGCGGAGCCGTGTAAGTAATCTGATCAAGAATTGGTCACTACAACTATCCAAGCAGAGCTGTGTTACTAATCAGATCAAGAATTATTCACTACAACTATACAAGCGGAGCTGTGTAACTAATCTGATCAAGAATTGGTCACTACAACTATACAAGCGGAGCTGTGTAACTAATCTGATCAAGAATTGGTCACTACAACTATACAAGCGGAGCGGTGTAAGTAATCTGATCAAGAATTGGTCACTACAACTATACAAGCGGAGCCGTGTAACTAATCCGATCAAGAATTGGTCACTACAACTATACAAGCGGAACTGTGTAACTAATCTGATCAAGAATTGTTCACTACAACTATACAAGCGGAGCTGTGTAACTAATCTGATCAAGAATTGGTCACTACAACTATACAAGCGGAGCTGTGTAACTAATCCGATCAAGAATTGGTCACTACAACTATACAAGCGGAACTGTGTAACTAATCTGATCAAGAATTGTTCACTACAACTATACAAGCGGAGCTGTGTAACTAATCAGATCAAGAATTATTCACTACAACTATACAAGCGGAGCTGTGTAACTAATCTGATCAAGAATTGGTCACTACAACTATACAAGCGGAGCCGTGTAACTAATCCGATCAAGAATTGGTCACTACAACTATACAAGCGGAACTGTGTAACTAATCTGATCAAGAATTGTTCACTACAACTATACAAGCGGAGCTGTGTAACTAATCTGATCAAGAATTATTCACTACAACTATACGAGCAGAGCTGTGTAACTAATCTGATCAAGAATTGGTCACTACAACTATACGAGCAGAGTTGTGTAACTAATCTGATCAAGAAATGGTCACTACAACTATACAAGCGGAGCTGTGTAACTAATCCGATCAAGAATTATTCACTACAACTATACAAGCGGAGCTGTGTAACTAATCAGATCAAGAATTATTCACTACAACTATACAAGCGGAGCTGTGTAACTAATCAGATCAAGAATTATTCACTACAACTATACAAGCGGAGCTGTGTAACTAATCTGATCAAGAATTATTCACTACAACTATACAAGCGGAGCTGTGTAACTAATCTGATCAAGAATTATTCACTACAACTATACAAGCGGAGCTGTGTAACTAATCAGATCAAGAATTATTCACTACAACTATACAAGCGGAGCTGTGTAACTAATCTGATCAAGAATTGGTCACTACAACTATACAAGCGGAACTGTGTAACTAATCTGATCAAGAATTGGTCACTACAACTATACAAGCGGAGCCGTGTAACTAATCAGATCAAGAATTGGTCATTACAACTATACAAGCAGAGCCGTGTAAGTAATCTGATCAAGAATTGGTCAATACAACTATACAAGCGGAGCTGTGTAACTAATCTGATCAAGAATTGGTCACTACAACTATACAAGCAGAGCTGTGTAACTAATCTGATCAAGAATTGGTCATTATAACTATACAAGCGGAGCTGTGTAACTAATCTGATCAAGAATTGGTCACTACAACTATACAAGCAGAGCCGTGTAACTAATCCGATCAAGAATTAGTCACTACAACTATCCAAGCAGAGCCGTGTAACTAATCCGATCAAGAATTATTCACTACAACTATACAAGCTGAGCCGTGTAACTAATCTGATCAAGAATTATTCACTACAACTATACAAGCGGAGCCGTGTAAGTAATCTGATCAAGAATTGGTCACTACAACTATCCAAGCGGAGCCGTGTAACTAATCTGATCAAGAATTGGTCACTACAACTATACAAGCAGAGCTGTGTAACTAATCTGATCAAGAATTATTCACTACAACTATACAAGCGGAGCTGTGTAACTAATCTGATCAAGAATTATTCACTACAACTATACAAGTGGAGCTGTGTAACTAATCTGATCAAGAATTGGTCACTACAACTATACAAGCGGAGCGGTGTAAGTAATCTGATCAAGAATTATACACTACAACTATACAAGCGGAACTGTGTAACTAATCTGATCAAGAATTAGTCACTACAACTATACAAGCGGAGCTGTGTAACTAATCTGATCAAGAATTGGTCACTACAACTATACAAGCGGAGCGGTGTAAGTAATCTGATCAAGAATTGGTCACTACAACTATACAAGCTGAGCTGTGTAACTAATTTGATCAAGAATTGGTCACTACAACTATACAAGCGGAGCCGTGTAACTAATCTAAACAAGAATTAGTTACTTGAAAGGTGTTTCTATTGTAAGTTTTTCCACAATTAAACTGTTTTTCTTCCTTCTTTGGTTTGTTAGGGCAAACATGTGTGTTCCTACATCCTGGGTTTGGGGGAGCAAAATCAATAATGACTTGCAAGTCGTATATGACATATGACATGTGTGAATTGCAAGACGGCATGTTTATTTCATATCTTAATCATTGTTTGTTTCGTATGAGGTTTAATGGTACCGAAATTTTGTTTATACATACTGTATATATGTTTCATGATAATTCAATTAATATCAATGCTGGAGAGGCGTCAATTGTGCATTCTATAGTGCTGAACTATTTAATGATAACAATGTAAGCACACCAGGTGGGTTCTTAGTCCTAATGATAACGATGTAAGCACACCAGGAGGGTTCTTAGTCTTAATGATAATGATGTAAGCACACCAGGTGGGTTCTCGGTCTTAATGATAACGATGTAAGCACACCAGGTGGGTTCTTAGTCTTAATGATAATGATGTAAGCACACCAGGTGGGTTCTCGGTCTTAATGATAACGATGTAAGCACACCAGGTGGTTTTAGTCTTAATGATAATGATGATAACAATGTACACCAGGTGGGTTCTTAGTCTTAATGATAATGATGTAAGCACACCAGGTGGGTTCTTAGTCTTAATGATAATGATGTAAGCACACCAGGTGGGTTCTTAGTCTTAATGATAATGATGTAAGCAAACCAGGTGGGTTCTTAGTCTTAATGATAATGATGTAAGCAAACCAGGTGGGTTCTCTGTCTTAATGATAACGATGTAAGCACACCAGGTGGGTTCTCGGTCTTAATGATAACAATGTAAGCACACCAGGTGGGTTCTTGGTCTTAATGATAACGATGTAAGCACACCAGGTGGGTTCTCGGTCTTAATGATAACGATGTAAGCACACCAGGTGGGTTCTTAGTCTTAATGATAATGATGTAAGCACACCAGGTGGGTTCTGTCTTAATGATAACGATGTAAGCAAACCAGGTGGGTTCTTAGTCTTAATGAAAATGATGTAAGCACACCAGGTGGGTTCTCTGTCTTAATGATAATGATGTAAGCACACCAGGTGGGTTCTCTGTCTTAATGATAATGATGTAAGCACACCAGGTGGGTTCTCTGTCTTAATGATAACGATGTAAGCACACCAGGTGGGTTCTTAGTCTTAATGATAATGATGTAAGCACACCAGGTGGGTTCTCTGTCTTAATGATAATGATGTAAGCACACCAGGTGGGTTCTTGGTCTTAATGATAATGATGTAAGCACACCAGGTGGGTTCTCTGTCTTAATGATAACGATGTAAGCACACCAGGTGGGTTCTCGGTCTTAATGATAATGATAACCAGGTGGGTTCTCGGTCTTAATGATAACGATGTAAGCACACCAGGTGGGTTCTCGGTCTTAATGATAAAGATGTAAGCACACCAGGTGGGTTCTCGGTCTTAATGATAACGATGTAAGTACACCAGGTGGGTTCTCGGTCTTGCATAAAAATGATAGAAGTCTCATAGTAATTTTGACAGTATCTGCAATTTCCTACTCACTCTGAAAAACTATATGTTCTCGGTTATTGCAATTACTGAAACTTGGTTACAAGACAATGATTATAGGGTTTCATACCCAATTACAATTTCATGTTTAATTGTAGAAAAAATATAAAAGAGGGGGTGTTGTTGAACTATTCTATAAGAAATTATTTAAATGCACCTACAGCTTGTGAAAGTTATCGTCCAGGGGGAGTAATGTACTTTCATCCGCTTGTGCCATGGAAACCGGGAATAAGCACCGGACAATGAGCCTAATGGCTCGAAGAATTAAGCATTTTAAAAATTGTGTTTCCAACCTAATGCAATTTTTTTTTAATGCAAAAATTAAACCGCAACTTGCCATAAATGATATTTTGGCCTTACCTTTGGTACCCGTTGTCCCTCCCCATTCACCTCTGTTGGTCCTGAGCACAGAAGGGGCAGCAGGATAAGCGGTACAAAGAACAAGAACATGTCGATGATTAGAGCCTCGTGACTGATCCAGTAAATCAGATAAACCATGCTCCAGAAGAGGATGAGGATGATCCAGGAGGCCAGCCATCGCTGAATGGCAAGAGACGTGGTCATCAACTGGCACTGAAGAAATAAATTCAGTACCGCCAAATTATTTACAAGTTTTCTGTCCACACACTGTCAGGAACCACTTATGCTAGCGAGCAGATCTTAAGATTCTACAGCAAAAAATTACAATTTACAAGTCTTATCTATGTAGAAATGACTGATGTAGTAAGTCTACTATGAATGACGGTTGGCGTTCTCATCCTCACTTTCTTAACAATTATTAATGTATTTTAACAAAAATTGTACTATTTTGGAATTATTTTTTCTTCAAACTTTCTTCAGGTGGTAAATTAAATTACCCTTACTAGATTCTTCTGTATTACTACTTTCCTTGCATATCCAATGGTTTTTCAGCCACAAATCGCAGGACAAAATATGAAAGAATACATAAAGACTTTGAAAATGTGATAGAATTCATAGAGCTTGGAGGAATCTGAGGCTAATGTTACAACTAGTCTGTTATCAGTGGTCCTACACAAATAATACCACACTTTAAACTTGAATATCTCCTTAACAAAATAAGATTTTTGAGTGCTTCCCTCACCATTTTGTTTCCATCTGTTTCATATAAGATGGACTTGCTTGACCCCTGAATTAATCCTTTAATATTCTTTTGATCCTATGAAAGCTAAATTAGGTTGGTGATTATCCCCGTTTCTTTGGTGCTAGCGGATGACTCCCCCCTGGATGGGACATTTACAAAAATACATTTTGTGTTGGCTATAACAAAAGTAAAACATTTACAAATTGTGATCTGTTTGTTTTTTGACTCTTGATAGTTTGCAGACCCCTAGCTTTGCTGTTTTACAGGGGCCCTGCCCCTCCATGGGCCCGCCCTGCCCCCTGGGGCCCACCCTTCCTCCTAGGGGTCAACCCTGCCCCCCTGGGGTCCACCCTGCCCCTCATGAGCTTTTTTTAACTTAATAATCTTAATCAACCTCATAAATGAATACACAACACAGAATGATAGCATAGTAAGCAATTGTCCTGTTTGTAAAGGGGCCCCTGGACTACATGCCGAGAAGACGCAACGCTTCGCCATGCATTAATGTGCCCCTTGACAAGTCTAGCACCCTGCCCCTATTCGAATCAAGCTAGGGGTCTGGTTGGACAGCACATTAAGTTCCAAAAAGGTACGGGGTAAAGTAATTTAACAGAGAGTTAGCATGATTTGAGTATTTGATGAAGGCTTAATTCTCACCTGTAGTTTCCAGAACTTGTCTAAAATATCATTGACCTCCATCATTTTTGAAGCAGGTGCAGTCGAATAACCAGTAATGCCAGATGCAGCAGTAGACAGGTGCGGCCAATCAGGAAGCTGCATGATGATTAGAATTTAGTTTAAATGTGGTAAGAATACTAGTACTAACAGAATACTAATTTGTTTGGTCCAAAGCAATCAGTTGATCATGTAGTTAATCTGAGACACCACACGGCAATACAAATTTATGAGACACTGCAAAAAATTATCTATAAAAATAATAATAGGTCAATAAACCAATTTATTCAATTTCAAAAATTATTCCCAGCATAATCATATTGTAACGTCGCGACAGGTGGCGAAATAAGGGTGTAGCCGTTTCCACGTGGCACAATGCAAAAGTGATTGTTTCAGGGGCATAATAAATATCTATGGTTTCAGCGGTTATAACCACGGGAAAACGGGAATTTGCAGGAAGAAACATTTTTCGCAAATTTTTTTAAAAAACAGTATATATAGTAAATATGTCCTCTAAAAACATTCCCCATGTAAGTATGCGATGAATAGTACATTAAATTGCGAAAGAGGGAAGCATATAAAGATGTATTTACTACATTAATTGTATTTTTGTTATGATTTTTCATGGAAAGATTTTCGACACCTTTATTCAGAACTGTGGAAATTTTATAATTAATTCCAACTCGGCAATTGAGAAGCTCTGTGTTAAAGCCTCTAACTCACACTACAAAGGTTACAATTGGATTCGATTCTGGCTCTGGGTGCCATGTTGTGTTCTTGGGCAAGACACTTCATTTCTGATTGCTGGAATTACATGCCAGATGGTACTTGTGTATTGAAAGAATATTTTCCAGGATTTTCATTTATATGGATAGAGGACGATTAAAGAAGCAAAAAGTGCAAAATTCATTTTGAAATTTTACATGTAACCTTTCACCAGAATACAGCAACATATCTGAGGGAGACGAAAATTGCACAATGACACTATGATTCAGTAAACTGGGTGTCGCAATTCAAGAAAATTATATGATGATCCTACAGTGACTCATGCTGACCTGCTGATGCAATCTACTCGAATTTGGAACATTGTGACAATATTTCCAAAAATAAAACATTAATCAGAGGACTACGCCTTATGCCTATTTCTTAAAATAAAAGTTGCGAAGTATCTATATCAGGCCCCTAGCTTGATTTAAATAGGGGCAGGGTGCTAGACTTGTTGAGGGGCAAATGCACGCGCAAAGCGCTGCGTCTTTGCGGAATGGAGTCCTGGGGCCCCCTTAAGGCTCAATCCCATGGTGAAGAAGCTCTGAGATTTTAGCTATAATCATAACTTCGAATGAAACTATTCTGATTGATAAGAACCATTCATGAGCCAAACAGGACAATTGCTTATCATTCTGTGTTCTGTATCCATGTAAGGTATTCATTTATGAGGTTAATTAAGATTATTAACTTTAAAAAAATTTAAAACATATTTTTTTTCTCCCCTCAGGGGCAGGGCAGGCAGACCCCCAAGGGAAGGACAGACCCCAGGGGGCAGGGTGGACCCCAGGGCAGGCCCACAGAGGGCAGGGTGGGCCGCCCCTGTAAAGCAGTAAAGCTAGGGGTCTGTATATAAGCAAAAAAAATATTTTGGAGGTCTCCTCAATTTACAATTTACTGTGTCTTATTGTCTTACATCGAGAATTGCCTGCCTTCATTCATTCAGTGTTTGGATGTTTATGAATGTCAACTTGAATTTTCGTTGACTGCTGCTTGAGAAAGAAATCATAGAAAATCTTTGCCTCAAACTATCTGCCGATATATCATAAAAAGTGAATCTTACAGCTGTCAGGCTTATAAATTATGTTAATGAGCTCACAAACAGACTTAAAAACTTTCAGAGAAATCATCACAGAATTCTTTGCGGAATTGGGATACTGGCTTATATTGGAATACTAGCAAATTGTTGCCCACTGCACACAGACAGACAGAGAGATTAAACAGAGCACATCATCTTCACTATCACAGTCAGGTTTAGGATACTTAAGTAGGCTAACTTTAAAGGAATATTCCCATGGTTTTTGTAAATTTTATTTGAAAGAGCATACTTTTAGAGCCAATTTGATACAAAAATCAGATTGATATCATATTCCGTTCAGGAGATATGGATTTCTAAAGATTTCCCAATTGCATTTATAAGTTTTTGTACAGTATGATGAATTCATGTTTGATGATGTCATATAGACAATTCCAGTGCAAATGTTTATGTATTTCTTTAAATGTTAATTGGCTGTTACTGTATGATTAGAAACAACTTTAGAAAAAATATTGAAGTAGGTTATATGTGGTAATGTATATAAATACCTAACTTTCATCAATTTATTTTTCTGGCAGATTTTACTAAAAAAAAAAAAGGATGATAGATTTTAATGAAATACATCAACTTTGTGCAAGAATGTGTTGCTGTGATGTCATACTGAGCCTTGGCATTTTTTGTAAACCTTAAAATTTGAATATCTCCTAGTAGGAATAAAATATGGAAATGAATTTTGTACTAAATTATTTCTAAAATTGTTCTCTTTCATATGAAAGGTTACCAAAAAACATGGGAATATTCCTTTAGAGAGTGCTGTAAATCAGATATTGTTTATTGTAAGAATTCTTTTGAAATTTTGAACCAGATTCAATTTCAGTCACTGACTTGATCTTAATTTCTGAGCATTCTTCTGTTACTTTTCTATTTTTATTCCATAACAGATATTTTATTCCATTTAGAACTTATTGCATTTCAAAGATTTCACCAGTGTTTTGAAAAGTGACATTTCTCTGTAAAATGTGACTGTAATTGCAGAACCAAGGCAATATTTATGTATTTCTCTGAAAATTAACTGTTTTTTCTAAATTACTGGAAACATTTTTTGTGTTTAATGATTGATATGGGTTTAACATTTGCACTTACACTTTGCCCATCTCATCATGTACCTTTCACTTTAAATGAAAGAAAAATAAATTTATATTTTACAGTTCTTCATCAAGAATCATTTTGAATCTGTTATTGTTATATAACACTTTACACTGCAACCTTGATTTCCTATACACTGATGAAATCTTTGAAATGCAGCAAGTTACCCATTTTTTTTTTATCAATCCTCTATCATAATTGAAATTGGGAATATTCACCATTTAGAGCAAGAGTTCTTAATTAAATTTGTCGAAGAGCCATCATTTCACAACATTTTCAGGCCGTGGGCCAATCGTGTGGCAAAACCAGCGTCATGTGACAAACAAAACCCGTCAAAACCAATTCTGACTGAATATAAACAAGTTGAGAGTGTGCGCTATTAGAAGGATGTACACCAGATGTCGGTGGTTCTCTTATCCACCTTTCTTTGACAAGCCGCCCAATTTATAACAGAACTAAAGATAACATTTTATTTGATAAGCCACGATGTTTTAGTGAGCTGATCTGCCTAAGAAAATCCTAAATAAAGGAGTATTTTGTGATTTTTACCAATCTCATTCGGATTGATCTTACATGCAATGCACTGTATTGCATTATATAATGACTATTCTTAGCAGGCCACATTAGTTTGTCTGGCTGGCCAGATTTGGCCCGCGGGCCGCTTATTAAGAATCGCCACTCTATCATATTACTGAAAATGGGAATATTCACCCTTTAGAGTCATGTAACTGTTCTTTCTTTAATAATTGTAGAATTTTTCTTCACCCCAGGGCTACAGCACTCGGAAAAAGAAAGACCTCCCTTGACCTGGGGAAATTGATAGCTTCCTGGTTTGACAGGTATGACTCTGATAATAATGGGATAGATTTGCAAGTTTCCTGGGGGTGTTACATGATATTGCTGTTTTGATATGACCATCACTATGAATTTCTATAAAGGCTGCCCTTGTCTGCTTCAACCACTGACACAAGGGTGAAGCACATTCGCATTTAGTGGGAAGAGATATAATATACTTCAATTACCAAAAGCACCTCTTGGGAGTTATTAGCTAAATAAGCAGCGTAAAAGCACCTCTTGGAGTTATTAGCTAAATAAGCATTGAAAAGCACCTCTTGGAATTATTAGCTAAATATTCTAGAGGTAAAGGAAAGCACCTCTTGGAGTTATTAAGAAAAAAAGTCAGAAAACTGTGATCGAGAGAGGAGGTGCATGGTTGAAACAAAAACAAAGTAGAGCTTGGATAAATGCATCTCCTACATTCCTGGGCCTTCTCAACACCATTCAAATGAAGGCAATGAAAATTATAGGTGTGGACGAGGTTACTGCTACAAACATGCTCTACATCAATAGCCTTCACCATAAAAGACAGGTTGCTGCAGTTACTGTATTGTACAAGATGCACTAGCCACTGCCCCGCAGACCTTCTTGCCTACACTTTATGCCAGACGGCATACCACAAGATCAAGTACTTCTGCATCAATCATGCTCTCCCTTGCCCGCTGCTACTGTCTGGAAACAAGTTTCCTCCATACTTCCAACAGATTATAGAATACTCTTTCCAGTTAATTTTGTTGGTAATACAACAGATAACGGCATCTAAGCTTTCAAGACCCATATCATAGTTACCTCCTGTCTGTGAGATGAGGGCTTTCATCTGTTTGTAGTGATTGACAGCTATTTTGGTGCATACTAGTTTACTGTACTGCTCTGGCTTTGTGATGTTTACAATTCCCTTAATTTTAGCTTTCCGTTTCTGCTATTCCTTTTGATTTTGTTTGTGGTCTTGTGTACTGTTACACAGACCCATAGCTTGATTAAAAAAGGGGAAGGGTGCTAGACTTGTTGAGGGGCACATTAATGTGTGCGCGAAGTGATGAGTCTTTTCGGCATGGAGTCCCTTCTTGAGGCTCAATCCCATGGTGAAGAAGCTCTGGGATTTTAGCTATAATCATACCTCAGAATGAAACTATTTGACTGAATATTGATAAGGACCATTCATGAGCTAAACAGAACAATTGCTTATTATGCTATCATTCTGTGTTCTGTATCCATGTAAAGTATTTCATTTATAAGGTCAATTAAGATTAATAAGTTAAGAAAAAATTAAATCTAAAAAAAAAAAATATAAAAAAAATATCTTGAGGGGCAGGGCAGACCCCAGGGGCAGGGCAGACCCCAGGGGCAGGGTATACTCCAGGGGCAGGGAAGACCCCAGGGGCAGGGCAGACCCCAGGGGCAGGGTGGGCCCACAGAATGACAGGGCGGGCTGCCCCTGTAAAACAGCAAAGCTAACGGTCTGCATACTTGTTTTTATTTCTTTGAACAGCAGTGAACCTTATGATTGGCCCAGCGGAGCTACTTGGTCATCATCTGGTGTGGCTATTGTTCACACCTGCATTTTATATATTTAAAAAATGTCAAAAACAATGTTTAAGCTTACATCATCCCCCACAAGTTGCGATGACCCGTTATTGTCAGGTATTCTGGTTGGTTGATAGATGTGGTTGAGGGTCGTCGGATGGCAGATTGATACAACTCAGACACAGACCTAACTCTTTTCTTGAACAATTCCTCTTCCCAGGCAACTGTGTGGAGGAAAAAATTTTGCTGAATAACAAATATCCTTTAAGTGAACTTCATAATTTTAAAACAAACTCAAATTTGGAAGTGTATAGTAGGATCAGCTCTCATTACACTTCAAGAGCAAAGCTGTGTTACCCAAATAATCAATCAAAATAACGTAGGGAGGGTGTATAGGTATAGGTTACTCCAGACAGTGACATTGTCAGGCAGGGGGAAGGGAGGGTGTATAGGTATAGGTTACTCCAGACAGTGACATTGTCAGGCAGGGGAAAGGGAGGGTGTATAGGTGTAGGTTACTCCAGACAGTGACATTGTCAGAAAGCGGGAAGGGAGGGTGTATAGGTATAGTTTACTCCAGACAGTGACATTGTCGGGCAGGGGGAAGGGAGGGTGTTTAGGTATAGGTTACTCCAAACAGTGACATTGTCAGGCAGGGGGAAGGGAGGGTGTATAGGTGTAGGTTACTCCAGACAGTGACATTGTCAGGCAGGGGAAAGGGAGGGTGTATAGGTATAGGTTACTCCAAACAGTGACATTGTCAGGCAGGGGAAAGGGAGGGTGTATAGGTATAGGTTACTCCAAACAGTGACATTGTCAGGCAGGGGAAAGGGAGGGTGTATAGGTATAGGTTACTCCAAACAGTGACATTGTCAGGCAAGGGGAAGGGAGGATGTATAGGTATAGGTTACTGCAGACAAGGACATTGTCAGGCAGGGGGAAGGCAGGGTGTATAGGTGTAGGTTACTCCAGACAGTGACAATGTCAGGCAGGGGAAAGGGAGGGTGTATAGGTATAGGTTACTCCAAACAGTGACATTGTCAGGCACGGGGAAAGGGAGGGTGTATAGGTATAGGTTACTCCAAACAGTGACATTGTCAGGCAGGGGAAAGGGAGGGTGTATAGGTATAGGTTACTCCAAACAGTGACATTGTCAGGCAAGGGGAAGGGAGGATGTATAGGTATAGGTTACTGCAGACAAGGACATTGTCAGGCAGGGGGGAAGGCAGGGTGTATAGGTGTAGGTTACTCCAGACAGTGACATTGTCAGGCAGAAAAAGGGGAAGATGTATAGGTCTACACAACCCCCCTATATCATAAACAACATCATCAAGGTCCCTTGTGTCTCCTACGTTTTAACTTATCTATATCCTCAATGCAATACAATGATTTAGCACTCATTTGCTTGTTTGATTGCCCTCTTTCACATACATGTCAGATAAACATGTAATACCCCTAATCTCATCCATTAAAGGATTAGTTCAGTGGTCAAGCATGTCCATCTTATATGAAAGAGGACTTCAAAAGAAACAAAATGGTGAAGAAACCATTGAAACATCTTATTTTATTAAGGAGATACAGTATTCAGTTTAAAGTTTGGTTTCATTTCTGTACAAACTACTGACATCAGACTAGTTGTGATGTCACAGCCTCAGATTCCTCAAAATCTTTATGTATTTTAAAGAAAGTTTATTTAATTTTTTCACTATCTAAATTATTTTCCCTCAAGCTTTCTACAGGTGGTATATTATAAATACCCTCCCTAGATTCAGTTTTACTACTTTTTATGACATATCCAATGGTTTTTAAAGCCACAAAATCGCAGGACAAAATATGATAGAATACATCAACTTTGAGCAATCTGAGACTATGACATCACAACTAGTCTGATTTAAGTCATTTCTACACAAATGATACCAAACTTTATACTTAAATATCTCCTTAACGGAATAAGATTTTTGAATGCTTTCTTCACAGTTTTGTTTCTTTTGAAATCCTCTTTCATATAAGATAAACATATTTGACCACTAAACTAATCCTTTAACTAAAATCATAACACTCCGTAGAGAACATACCTCCACCCCTTGGCAAATCCATGCAACATGCTTAAAATTTCTCAGATAATTTATTCCCATCCCCAATGCAATCTACCTCAGAAATCCTAAAGAACCACTAAGTTTAATCCCCAAAGAATCTCTACCTCACTGTTGATCTGTATTGCCCATTTGCACTTTAAACACTTTTTATCTACCTTCTAATTGATCTTCCAAAGTCACATTTTTGTTCAGTTTCATTTCAGGCAAAACATTCATTGCTTGAGTTCCTTTCAGGCAAAGTTCACATTTCATAGATTTCCTTTCATGTCGTAGCCCAGATAATTGATTGTTTGGATTTCTTTGCAGAGCTTGAATTCATTGTTCTGCATATTCCATTGGAAAGTTTCAACTAAGTCTTGACAGACCTAACCCAAAACATCCCCATTGCTGCCCTTTTCTTGCTCCACTACGTCCCAAATTGTAATCACTTCTTCCTTATAAGAAGTCAAAAACCACACCAAATTTAATCAAAATCCAGTCATTTTTATTGAGATGTTGATGACCGACAAACAAATCAAAGACAAAAACATAGCCTTCATTGGCAGAAGTAACTAAAGCAAACAATGAAGCATGATAATTATAATAAAGCAAATAATATTTCATGCAACAAGCTGTTATCTACTGTACACAGCTCCCAAATTCAACAGAGCTCAAAAACATTGTTGGAAAAAACATTTGTTGTATTATTTGGTCATTGTGGTTATGCTTCTGTACTTCCAACTGCAAAGGGAACCAGGAAATCCTGCATTTGGTCAGCTGGTTGTCAGCAGATGTTCAGAAGACACCTACAATGTAAATATTATGCAGCTCATTGTTGCTTTAGGCAGTGACTCGCCGAGAGATTATGTGACAGCTGATCAAACCAGGAAGAGTTACAGTACACAGTAGCACAAGCAAGATTTGGGGGTGGTGGTGCAAAAGGGTGGGGTAAGGTGCAATGGGGGAAACTTATATATTCATATCTTTTGTATGGTGTTTTTTTTCATTTTAGAATGATTTTTATTATTTTTTAGCTCCTCCCCATTTTTGATAGGCAAATCCTGCTTATGCATAGTTGTACTGCAAGACTGGCAGTTTATGATAAACTTATAATCCCACTCCAACACTCCTGTCATTCAATTATGTGATACTCATGGGATATTTAGCCACCCTACAGAGGATTTATTTTTCTTAACAATCGCAAACGATACAAATCCCATCACCGCTAATA
Source organism: Chiridota heheva (assembly GCA_020152595.1). Classification (NCBI taxonomy): domain Eukaryota; kingdom Metazoa; phylum Echinodermata; class Holothuroidea; order Apodida; family Chiridotidae; genus Chiridota; species Chiridota heheva. Next base: position 960,607 of record JAIGNY010000375.1, on the reverse strand, counting down.
GCACACCTTCACCCTCTGTCTCATGTCATCCCACTCTCTGTCCCATATGCCATCCCACCCTGTCTCACATACTACCACACCCTGGCCTACATGCAATGCCACCTTCTCCCACACACCATGTCATCCTGTCCCACATGCCATCCCACCCTCATCAACCTAGCATGCCCCGATTCACCTACTATCCCCCAATTTACATACTATCCCCTAATCTACATACTATCCCCCAATTTACATACTATCCCCCATTTACCTATCATTCCTCTTTAATTTACCATCACCCTTTCCCTACCTTCGCCCATTTAAATAACCATTCCTCATGCACCTACCATCCTCCATTCACCTACCATCCTCGACTAACCTACAATCCTCCATTCACCTACCACCCTCCATTCACCTAGCATCCTCCATTCACCTACCATCCTTCATTCACCTACCATCCTCCATTCACCTAACATCCTCCATTCACCTACCATCCTCCATTCACTTACCATCCTCCATTCACCTACCATCCTCAATTCACCTACCATCCTCCATTCACTTACCATCCTCCATTCACTTACCATCCTCCATTCACCTACCATCCTCAATTCACATACCACCCTCCATTCACCTACCATCCTCCATTCATTTACCATCCTCCATTCACCTAATGTACCATCCTCCATTAACCTACTATCTTCCATTCACCTACCATCCTCCATTCACCTACCATCCTCCATTCACCTACCATCCTCCATTCACCTACCATCCTCCATTCATTTACCATCCTCCATTCACCTACCATCCTCCAATCACCTACCACCCTCCATTCACCTACCATCCTCCATTCATTTACCATCCTCCATTCACCTACCATCCTCCATTCACCTACCACCCTCCATTCACCTACCATCCTCCATTCATTTACCATCCTCCATTCACCTACCATCCTCCATTCACCTACCACCCTCCATTCACCTACCATCCTCCATTCATTTACCATCCTCCATTCACCTAATGTACCATCCTCCATTAACCTACTATCTTCCATTCTCCTACCATCCTCTATTCACCTAACATCTTCCTTTCACCTACCATCATCCATTCACTAACCATCCTCCATTCACCTACCATCCTCCACTCACCTACCATCCACCATTCATCTACCACCCTCCATTCACCTACCATCTTCCATTCACCTACCATCTTCCATTCACCTATCATCCTCCATTCACCAAACACCCCCCTCACCCACCTTTAGCCATCCACTCATCTGCCAAATATCCTTCTAACCAACTCATCATTCCAACCTTCACCCATCCATTGCACCACAACTCCCTTCTCATTACCCCCTAAAATTAACACAAAAGAAAAGAATTAATCCTTAACATAAATCTAAAACTTCCCATAAAAACATGCTGAATTTGATGTTTTTACTTATACGGCTGATCAGGCTACCAAACTAAATGAAAATCCACTGCAGATTAATTTAGAGACGTTTCATTTTTTCCTATTCATCCCCAAGACACTTAATAACAAATTCTTTTGATGACCATAGTATGACCTTATCAAATGATTTGACTCATACTGTTATCCATGCTTACTACTCATATCCATTACTGCAGTTCTCTTTTATATGGTCTTCATCAAATCAAAAAATTACACAAAGTTCAAAATACTGCAGCAAGACTATTTCAAAATGTTTGTGTGTTTGTTTGATGAGGGCTTAACGGCACCACACAACTGAGGGTCAAATTGTACCTGAAAGATCAGATTATTCTAGAGGTAGGAAGGAAAAAAACAAGGGGAAGAATGAGAGAAATTCAAGAACAAAAGGTCATCAAGCTGTGATCGAGAGGGAAGGTGCATGGTTGAAACAAAAACAAAGTAAAGAGTGGGTGGAAGAGGAGAATTAGATATGGTTGTAGAGGGAAGCATGATGAAGGAAGGAGATAATTTATCCAGAGGATTTTTCTGGAAGAACTCAGCAATTGAGTTGTGGGGAGCGAGGGAAGCTCTGGGAAGGTTGTACAGGGGGCAAGCAAGGAGAACGTGATGGATTGTGAGGGTGCAGTGGCAATTGTTGCAGAGGGGTTGGGGGAGCCAAATGTACCAAAATTTCATCCCATTTCTCCTACCATGCTTGCTCTTCACTGGCTACACCAGAGGAATTCAGAATCTAATTCAAAATACTTCTGTTTGTCTTTAAATCTCTACACAATATGGCACCTAGCTTCTTGTCAGACTTAATTAAAAGAAAATCTTCAACAAATTAGTCTGAGGTCCAATAATGATACATATTTGGTTGTGCCTCGTACACGCTGCAACGTTTTTGGTGATAGAGCATTTGCTAGAGCAGGAGCGCCTTTGTGAAATGTTTTACATATACACAAATCAGAAATGCTGATTCTTTTGCCGTTTTTAAGAAACTTCTAAAAACACATCTTTTTAAAGTTGCTTTTGACATTTGATTTGATTATGTTTTAGATTGTTTTTTTTTTTTAAGTCTCTTTCACTCCTTTCTTAAATCATAATTTTTAAGTACTCTATATTTTTACTTATATTTGATTTTATTACTATTTTGCTGCCTGTTTTAATTACATGAAGTATTTAAGGGCTAGTTTTCTTATCTTTCATTTCTTTTTTATAAATATTTTATTTGTACAGCATCAATGATTATTTACATAGAATTTGGCACTATATAAATTGCAATAATAATAATATCAAATGAGTTGAGTTAAGTAAAGCTCACTGTAGCTTTACTTAACTTATTGCTTTACTTAAGTCACTGTGAAAAAGTAAATTTTTACACATCAGAATCCCTCCTCCTTCCCCCCCTTCCTTCTTTCTCCACCATTCTCAAAATTTCTTGAGTGTACAACCTGGTCGGGAAACACCTACAGTATTAGCTATAGCTGCAAGACCTTACAGCTAGAAAGTTTAAATTATTATTATTTTTTTAAATTTTTTTCTGGAGAAGGGGGAGGGGCATAACAATTTTCTAAAATTAAGAGGTCATAGAATGGGGACCATTCAGAAAATACCACCCCTCCCATTCCATACAGCAAATACCACCTCTACCATTCCATACAGTCAAATAATTGTTTTTATATCTGTGATACATAGCATTATCAAATACAAAGATATCCTCACTTTTGTTCTAATGCATTTCTTATATTTTCAGTGCCAAAAAATGTCTGAACTCCCTGAAAATAATATAAAGCATGACCATTTCCCCACACCCATGGAAAGGTAGATAAATAATATAAAGCATGACCATTTCCTTACACCCATGGAAAGGTAGATAAATAATAGAAAGCATGACCATTTCCCCACACCCATGGGAAGGTAGATAAATAATAGAAAGCATGACCATTTCCCCACACCTATGGAAAGGTAGATAAATAATAGAAAGCATGATCATTTCCTTACACCCATGGAAAGGTAGATAAATAATAGAAAGCATGACCATTTCCCCACACCCATGGAAAGGTAGATAAATAATAGAAAGCATGACCATTCCCCCCCCCCCCCCACCCATGGGAAGCTAGATAAATAATAGAAAGCATGACCATTTCCCCACACCCATGGGAAGGTAGATAAATAATATAAAGCATGATTATTTCCCCACACCCATGGAAAGGTAGATAAATAATAGAAAGCATGACCATTTCCCCACACCCATGGAAAGGTTCATAAATAATAGAAAGCATGATTATTTCCCCACACCCATGGGAAGGTAGATAAATAATAGAAAGCATGACCATTTCCCCACACCCATGGAAAGGTAGATAAATAATAGAAAGCATGACCATTTCCCCCACCCATGGGAAGCTAAATAAATAATAAAAAGCATGACCATTTCCCCACACCCATGGGAAGGTTCATAAATAATAGAAAGCATGATTATTTCCCCACACCCATGGGAAGGTAGATAAATAATAGAAAGCATGACCATCCCCCCACACCCACGGCAAGGTAGATAGTTCAGGTATTTCACATAGCTTTCCCAACAGCTATGTTTATATATAGAGATGTCCACAGCGGTTTGATAAATCAGTTGTAAAGTACTGGTGACCATGAAGACTCCATGGGGATTGGACAAAATATGTGACCTTACAAAAATTCCAGGGAGGGGGGGGGGCGGGGGGAGTAGGAGGGCAGTTTCCCCCTGTAGTGCCGCCACTGACTACACCACTAAGGTATTCTTGGATAGAATTAAATGTACCACAAGAAGATACCAAAGCCAAGCTAATGCCAAACACTTACCATCCATAACTTCTTTCACAGAATTATAGAGGTTGGTGTCAGAGTGAGATCTTTTGTCAGCATTAATACAATTTATTCCCGGCAGCAGGGGGCTCCTATCATTGCAATTTTCTGTTGTTGACCTCCCGTCAATCGTATCGGAAAAATCTTGCGCTTGAATTCTGGGAGATTTCTTTCTCTGAATGATGTAGACCAACGCATCCTCATCAAGCTCCAACAAGAAGTGGCGAATACCTGAGAGAAATAGACAAACATTAATGCAAAGGGAAGATCACGCAGAAATTTAAAGGGCAACTTGTTTAAAAGTAAGGTACATTATGTTGGGGTCCCATGAATAAAGAAATGCATAGCTTGCACATGATGGTACAGTACATACAGTATGTACATTATACTGTATCTTTAGCATCATTATGATTTTTTTTTTTTTTTTTTTTCAAGGTATCAAGTTAAGATTGACAGAAATTGAAACAATGAAAGATTTTAAAACCTTCTTAAAAGAAAAATCTCAAATTGACAATTTTAATACCTTTAAAACTGACATATCTTCAGCTCATGCAGAACATGTGATTAACTTGGTCTAGGAAAAAAGTCCTGTGTAGTGATATACAAGTAAAATCGGAAGCATTTTAGGATTTGGACTTTCCCCTTTAAATTGTTTTTCATGGGAAGTTGGGAACTGTTTCTCTAAGACGCAAAGTTTGTTGACGATAATCATAACATATTTGCAATACTATGCATAACTATAAATTCAACATCATATACAGTATGCAAATCCTACAGAGACCTGTACTATGTGATAAGGAAAGAAGGCTTACTGATAGATACCTGTACTATGTGATAAGGAAAGAAGGCCTGATAGATAACTGTACTGATAAGATACCTGAACTATGTGATAAGGAGGAAGGCTTACTGATGATAAGGAAAATAAGGAAAAAAGGCTAACTGATACAGTAGATACCTGTACTATGTGATAAGGAAAGAAGGCTTACTGATAGATACCTGTACTATGTGATCAGGAAAGAAGGCTCACTGATAGATACCTGTACTATGTGCTAAGGAAAGAAGGCTTACTGATAGATATCTGTACTATGTGATAAGGAAAGAAGGCTTACTGATATATACCTGTACTATGTGATAATGAAAAAAGGCTTACTGATAGATACCTGTACTATGTGATAATGAAAGAAGGCTTACTGATAGATACCTGTACTATGTGATAAGGAAAGAAGGCTTACTGATAGATACCTGTACTATGTGATAAGGAAAGAAGGCTTACTGATAGATACCTGTACTATGTGATAAGGAAAGAAGGCTTACTGATAGATACCTGTACTATGTGATAAGGAAAGAAGGCTTACTGATAGATACCTGTACTATGTGATAAGGAAAGAAGGCTTACTGATAGATACCTGTACTATGTAATAAGGAAAGAAGGCTTACTGATAGATACCTGTACTATGTGATAAGGAAAGAAGGCTTACTGATAGATTTTGTACTATGTGATAAGGAAAGAAGGCTTACTGATAGATACCTGTACTATGTGATAAGGAAAGAAGGCTTACTGATAGATACCTGTACTATGTGAAAAAGAAAGAAGGCTTACTGATAGATACCTGTACTATGAGATAAGGAAAGAAGGCTTACTGATAGATACCTGTACTATGTGATAAGGAAAGAAGGCTTACTGATAGATACCTGTACTATGTGATAAGGAAAGAAGGCTTACTGATAGATACCTGAACTATGTGATAAGGAAAGAAGGCTTACTGATAGATACCTGTACTATGTGATAAGGAAAGAAGGCTTACTGATAGATACCTGTACTATGTGATAAGGAAAGAAGGCTTACTGATAGATACCTGTACTATGTAATAAGGAAAGGCTTACTGATAGATACCTGTACTATGTGATAAGGAAAGAAGGCTAACTGATAGATACCTGTACTATGTGATAAGGAAAGAAGGCTTACTGATAGATACCTGTACTATGTGATAAGGAAAGAAGGCTTACTGATAGATACCTGTACTATGTGATACGGAAAGAAGGCTTACTGATAGATACCTGTACTATGTGATAAGGAAAGAAGGCTTACTGATAGATACCTGTACTATAGGAAAGAAGGCTTACTGATAAATACCTGTACTATGTGATAAGGAAAGAAATCTTACTGATAGATACCTGTACTATGTGATCAGGAAAGAAGGCTTACTGATAGATACCTGTACTATGTGATAAGGAAAGAAGGCTTACTGATAGATACCTGTACTATGTGATAAGGAAAAAAGGCTTACTGATAGATACCTGTACTATGTGATAAGGAAAGAAGGCTTACTGATATATACCTGTACTATGTAATAAAGAAAGAAGGCTTACTGATAGATACCTGTACTATGTGATAATGAAAGAAGGCTTACTGATAAATACCTGTACCTGTTTTATGGAACAGACTTCCAGACAACATGAAACTTAGTCCTTCCCTCAATTCTTTTAAATTACCATTAAAGACATTCCTCATGTGTTCTGATTCTGTTCAATTTTAAGCTGATATTTGTTCTTGTATGTATGGTTTTTTTTTTTTTTTTTTTGCAGTATTTTTAACTAATATTTCTTTTTTGTTCACATTGTTTTGCATTAATTGTTGTGTCGCTGCGCCATGAGCATCACTTTTGATGGATACTGGCGCATAACAAGTATTCATTATTATCATTATTATCATTATGTAATAATGAAAGAAGGCTTACTGATAGATACCTGTACTATGTGATAAGAAAAGAAGGCTTACTGATAGTATGGGTCCGACATAGCGAGAAACAAGCTATGGATACCAATAAGTTCCAGAGATATGCAATACATGCAAACGCAATCTGGGAGACGTATCGGATGTGACAAATGTATGGCCAGAGCTTGAGATTGTCACATGGTTTGCTGCTGTTCTGATTGGACGTGAACTTTTCATACTCGTACAACAACAAAAACCCAAATCCAATCACACCGGTCAAGATGGGGGCGCTGATTCTTAATACTGTCCGTGAGTGAAGACGCAAACTGTACAGAAAAGTGCGGTTTGAGAACAATTTATGGCCCAGTTTGTTGGCGTACAAACCGATAAAGAAGAATCCAAATGACATGATCACGATGATGAAACCATTTAACGCGTCAAACTTGGTGTCCTTGCTTTTGACATCAAAGTACGTGTAAACAGCAGTCGCAATCACGTAGCAGCCTCCAAACAAAATCGTCAGAAAGTAAAAAATGTACCCGAGCCACGGTTTGTCTTTGGAGTGGGTTTTAACGCCTAGAGACTTGGCGGTTATCAACCAAATCCATCGAGGGATATGCTTGGAGTGACTGATGGTTCCTTTCTGCGAATCATGTTGGGGTAACGAGGCAAATTCATCCATGGGGGCTGCCATTTTGATTTGTAAGGATTATGATGTGTCTTCAGTATTCAAATTAATTTCATCACAAATTATAAGATTAAAACTTTCCGTAACACGTTGGTTTCAAATTGTAATCAACATCTGTTGCTTAGAATTTCACAGAATCTTATTCCATTATCCAATCAAAAAAGCTACCACCACTGCTGCATCTTTTATATATTTTTGTGAATCAGCTCCTAAAAAAAAATTGAATCACTTTCTTCAAGATACCACATTTTCCATATCACCTCCAAGATTTGATTAATATTTACAGTACATGCCCTACAATCACTTCTTTCAAAGAACTGTGTAAAATCAAAAACATGCTGCGAACGGTATCTCTAAAAGAACATCAGCTCAAATATAGAGTACTTGAATACAAAAGCAACTAAAGACGGATTATGTGTAAATTTGTGCAGTGCAGTTTGTCAACAATCTGTAGGTGAGCAGGTCACATGATCAAATATGTTAATTAAGCAAAGCAAGAACAACAGCCTAGTATCATACTTCTCCTATATGATATGCTTTTTACATTACGATTGATTTTTTGTACTGAGCAAACATCATTGGGTAAAAGACATGAGCTTCCGTGTCAGATAAAATGGCTTCTCATGAATATTCAACAGGTTGGTTGAGTAGTGTGTTGGCCATCTGAAAGAACAAAACAATTGAGAATTTAAAACTAGAAACAGAATTTAATTGTATATTGCATTTGTATTATGGTATACCACATTCTTAATAATGTGGTGGCTTAGTGGTCTGAAGTCTTGTGTTCAAAACAAGAAGTACTGGGTTCAATACCTGGCAGAACAGCTTCACTGCATACTGTACTTGGGCAGGACACTTAAATTGATCCCACTTGCTTCAGATCCACCCAGGCTGTGAAATTGAGTAACATCATTGCTGGAACAGTGGGGAGTTAACCTTCTATGGACTGGTGTAGGGGGAGTCATACAGTATGCTCTCATCCACTTGCGCTATGGAACTGTGGATAAGCACCAGCGCTATAGGCCTACTGCATGACCTTTCGTCATATCTCCATTCGTATTTTCTATGCTTGTGGAATTTGACTTATCCAACTGATGACATCACATATTTACATACCATTTAGAACAATCATTGATTTTTGTTTTTGTTTTTCAGCCTAATTTTTGAAAACTTATTTACTCAAGAAGTATTGTTTACACAATTATTCAGTTTAGCGACAGTTTAGCGATTGGAAAAAAAATGTGCAGATTTGTGTTATTTCAATTATTTAAACTTTTGAGAAATCTTTAATTAGGATATCTTAAAAGCATATGGCCTAAATCCTTACAATAGTAAATAGTTATTAGTCGTGTTCTAAGTTGACAAAATAACAGTGGCTAATTCCGAGGTGACAGGCAGGACAGATTTACACTTTTTTTTTTTTTTTTCTTTTTTATTGGCCTGCCAAAAACAATATGTAAGATGTAACCTTCTAAGTTATGTATATAGTCTTAGTAAACAATCTCTAATTTATATTTAGAAATAATTCATGAAACTAGGGTTCAACAGCTGTGTAATGACTAAGTAAAATAAGCATGACAGACAGGATGAAAATTACACTCAATTTTTTGAGTTATAATGTTCATGAGATACAGTATGGTGTTTACATCATTTAGCACTTTTACATTAAGCCACACCTACTATGCATACTAATGACATCTGTTGATAACATAAGCATGTATGCAATAACCAACAATATTATCATGCCCAATATTACATTCATATCACTTCAAAAATGTCACTTTAAGCCCCATCCACTTATCAATTTGCATGAAATCAGCACCACAAACATTAAAGCACATCTGCAGACAATGAGTTATCTGTGTACCACACATGACGTGAATCCAGGTCATAGTTTTTGAGATATCGTGTTTACTTGTGCTCTTTGTTTACAAAATCATATTAAGACTTGCCCATTATGCATATTAATGAAAGTCAATGGCTTTTTTATACAATGAAACATACATACTAGTTAACATGTATTTTCCCATTTTGTATCAATATATCTTAATGATATTGTACTTTTGAATAGTACATGTATATAGGCCTTAGCACATGTACAGAGGAACTCTCAGCACGGAGGCAGAAAAAAAATGAGGGCACTTGTTTGACATTGAGGGACACTTTTTATTTTTAAAAATGGGCACTTTTGTCCATTTTTAAAAAAGTGGGACGGGTGGACGTTCCTCCTGGCTTCCTGTAGGCGGGATTTGGGGAGCATGTGGAACTTGCCCCTCCCCCACTTTTTTCCATATATATACTTAGATCTAAAGGTAGAAATTTGTATCTTAAGGTGATTTTGTAATTCCCCCCCTCCCCCGCACTTTGACTCTTCCCCTACTTTCATGGCTTTTAGCATGGGGAGTCAGAACCAATGTTGGCAATTGCCCATTGGGCAAATAGGTAAAAGGCCTACTGTAGGCCTACTTTTGAAAATTATTGGGGGCCATTTCCTTCCCACCACACCCCTCACGGCTCATGGAAAATATCATTTAATTAATTCTTTCAAATAAATGCTAAATGTATATTACATCTTCTGAGTACTATGTGTATTTCTATTCGTTTTTAAACTTCAAGAATAATTTGTTTGTTTGTTTGTTTGCTGAGGGCTCAATGGCACCACGACAATGAGGGTCAAATTGTGCCTGAGAGGTCAGATCATTCTAGAGGTAGAAAGGAAAGGAAACAGGGGGAGAATGAGAGAAATTCAAGAACAAAAAGTCAGAAAGCTGTGATCAAGAGAGGAGGTGCATGGGTGAAACAAAAACAAAGTAGAGAGGGGTTGGAAGAGGAGAATTAAATATGGCTGTAGAGGAAAGCATGATGAAAAAGGGAGATAATTTTATCCGAAGAATTTTTCTGGAAGAACTCAGCAATTGACTTGTGGGGAGCGAGGGAAGCTCTGGGAAGGTTGTACAAGAGGCAAGCAAGAAGAACGTGATGGATTGTGAGGATGCAGTGGCAATTGTTGCAGAGGGGTTGGGGGGAGCCAATAAGGAGGTGGGCGTGAGTGAGGTGGGTGTGACCAATTCTAAGACGGGTAATATGAACGTTGTTGATACGAGAGAGGTTGTTGATGGTGATTTAAAATATTTTCTTTAAACTTTCAAAAGGGCACCTTCTGCCCCAGTCCAGCCTCAACTTTCAACTGGGCACCTCCTTCCCACCTTTGCCCCTTACTCTATGGCAAGAGGAAGTGGCCCCCTTGTTCCAGTGATCCCCGTAGTATTGCATATATAGCAAAGGCTTAATCATAAGGCTTGAAGGCCCGTCAAAAGAATGTGTGGAAAATAAAATGCATGCTCTAAAAATAATTTTGAAACAGAGAAGTACAAATAACTATAAGAGGAAAAAAATTCAAAATTACAATTTGCGACATTTTGGTTTGCAAAGTTATGCATAATTTTCTGACAGTCAAGTTTGTGGAAATATAACGATGTATACTGTACATCAAGGATAATGTCATTAAGAAGTCATAATTCATATCTACAAAAGGGCCCAGTCAGTTATAAGTGTAGGGCCCAGTGGCTAACCAAAAAGAGATAAATAGGTCATCCCCTTCAGTCCCTTGCTATCATAATGGGGCCTGTTCAATCATATGTTGAAGCCACCACAAAAGATACATACAGTAGAATGGGCCTTCCTTCTGTATAACTAGCTTATATGAGTCTATCCTAGGCCTATCCATAAAATAATTTGAATTGGTGTGTGCAGTATGACACCAATAATTGTAGGCTACTCATTTAAGCTAACAAGACTGTCAAGTGCTACTTTTATTTAGACATATACTTATAGTAAATAACAGAAAAATTTACCAAGTGACAATTACTTATTTCAAAGTTTATGTTTGAATTGTAATGTTAATAGCGTTTCATTCTTGTCAAAATAATACTGAAGTATTGCTTCTTCCTGGAGTCATCTTGGACATTTCTTTGGTTTGCAGCAAATTGTCAGGCATTTAGCATGTAATAGGGCAAAATTTTAATAGATTTTAATAGAAAATTTACTATTTGTACATCTCAACAGAAAAAAATAACAAATACTGTGGCTTATTATAAGCGAAGAAGGGAGTCTCCGACTAAAGTGAGTGGAGTTAAAAAATGTAATCAAGATTCAGAACTGGTCAAAAAAGAACTTTTTGATATACTGTTTGAAAGTCGCGATAGGAGGTGACCTACCTTGTGATATATATATATATTTATACTTACATACATACATACATACATACAAACATAAATACAACCATATATATAGGCCTATATATATATGTATATATATATATAAATATATATATATATATATATATATATATATATATATATATATATATATATATATATATATAAATATATATATATATATATATATATATATATATATATATATATATATATATGTATATATATATATATATACATATATGTATATATATATATATATAAATATATATATAATATAGGCTATATATATATATATATATATATATATATATATATATATATATATATATATATATATATATATATATATACATTATATATATATATATATATATATATATATATATATTTAAATATATATATATATATATATGTATATATATACATTATATATATATATATATATATATATATATTTAAATATATATATAATATATATATGTATATATATATATATATATATATATATATATATAAAATATATATATATAATATACATATATATATATATATATATATATATATATATATATATATATATATATATATATATATATATATATATATATATATATATATATATATATATATATATATATATATATATATATATATATATATATCATGAGTATATGGGTTGTTATAACGCTAAGAACACCTTGGTATCAACCTTTGCATCAAATGAGATAACTTTTCGTGCAACTGATGTAACATTAAGCTAATATAGCTAATAGCTAGTGATGAATCATAATATAAAAAAATAATGGTCTGTGCACCTGAGTTAAATTCATGCAAAAACTAATGTATCGTAGGTGAAATAACATGCCAATTCAGCTGTACATTAAAGTAGTTTTAACTCAACTATCGAATACAATTTATCTTACCGAGGGAGGAAAAACAGCGGAAATGCGAACCACCCAGCTACCGTTTATCAATTATTTACGCATGCGTAGTGCCTGATCTTATTGTTATTGTGTGGCGCTCTTGTACTTTATCTACAAAGATAAATATCTGCGTATATATCTGTGTTTGTCAACTACATGATACGTCCGTCGACACAGTCATACTCACACAGTATTCCCTCCCCATCCTACCTCCCATTTTTATTTGGATGATTGACGTGCAAAATAAACGTATAATGGATTTAATACAAAATTTATATAAACTAAGAACAGAAAAAAAAAGTGGGAAGTACATTATTTGCTTTTTCTTTAATCTTAGACAATAAAGAAACATGACCATCAGGGGTGTAGGAAGCTTTCGAAAAAATGTGTGTGGGGGAGGGCTGGGTGACCTATGAGGGGAAACTTTACAAGTCATATACATATGTCCCCCCAGTCTGTAGATAGAATAGTGAGTCCAAAACGCACGAGTGTATTCATTATGATTGGTGCTATACAAATCCTATATAGGTCTATTCACCTTACAAGGTGTTTCCAGACCCAAACCTAGAATCTTTCCTTTTAAAATGTCCAACTTTTGGATAAAGATTTTCATTAAATATAACTAACATATTGTAATGCATTAATATACAATTTGTGGAGTAAAATGGGTTCTTTTACAAATTATTAAAAACATTTCTTCTTGAAAATAGTTTTATTGATGATTTTGTTACTTCTGTAATACCTTTTTTGCCTTTCCTTTTTAGGAAAAGGAGGGGACCGAAATCTAACGTATGTTGATGGACAGATGGAATAGCATTTTATAGAACAGAAATATTTTACAGAACACTAGACCTTGTGGTTGGAGAAATGAAAAAGTTAAATCCAGATTTCGTGAGAATGTTCTTACCATTCTAAGCAACACAGAAGCCGTATTATTGGGTCGAGAAGTTACGCAAAATGATTTGAACAAAATAGCGCAGATTTACCAACTCGACAACGTGGACAGAACTTAAGAGTGAAAGTGAGGTGTACAAGAGCTTGGTGCACCGACATGACGATTGGTTTAGGGCAGCCATGGCAAAACGGATCCAAATTAATGAACACTTGACATCCTCTTCCCCTCTTATTGGGAAGCACTTTCAATTTTGAAAAGCGCACAATGTAAACGCGGTTCTGCTGTACCTTCCTTTTGGAAGTCATCAAGAGTTTATCGGTCTATTCCAACTTCTTCGGCATCGTGCGAGAGATCGTTTTACTCCTTAAAACGGCTGAAATCATACTACAAGATCACCATGCATCAGCAAAGATTGACAGGGTTTGCGAAGCTTATGATAGAAAGAGGAAGAGAATTAAACGTGGGATGAAATCATAGATTCGTTTTCAAAAAGGAAATGCCGCCCTTTGAATTTTGAAAAGTAAGCTGCGCTATTTGTATTTCTAGTGTTTTTCACTTTCAGATTTTTTTACAATCATATTTGAATGTTTAAAACCAAAGTGCTCTAAAATTAGTCTGGGAGAAACCCGAAATAAAAGATTAACTTAGATCTAAAATGGAATGTTAGTGTATTGTAAGCCTCCATAAACCCATTTACCCATGTAAATGAAAAGTTAAAAGCTAAATATGTTTCGACATGATGTAAAGCAAATCTACTATAATAGATGAAGCAAAGTTTCAAATTTCGATAAAATAGGGATTAAGCGGTTAGATTCAATACGCAGTAAAGTAAAAACTCATTTTTGCGGGACTGTCACGCTTTGACCTTTATCAAATCAATCCTTTTATCAAATCAATCATTTAATTACTGGATAGAAAATGGATGTAATTCTGTTAGATGCAGAGTTTAGATTAGCATTGCGAAATAAGATTAAAACAAAAAATAGCATAGATTTTTCAATTCTTTCGTCTAGAGTCTAAGAATGCACATTAATTCATCAAATTCAAGTTTCTCCTGGAATAATAGTAACAACTTTAAAATGAAAAAGGTTGGAAATTTGCTCTTTTTTTTAGGTGGAAATAAAAAATTCATGGCACCTGATGGACTTTGTTTTACATGTACCCCCCTTTAGTTCCAACAAAGTTAAATGCGGTTTGCCTCCCCCCCCCTCCATCCTCCCCATCATATGCACCACGCCCGCCGCTGCCCCCAATAATTTCAATTTGTTTCCCATTAATAGGCATGCTGCCGGACTGCCAAATAAACTTTGTAAAAGGGTTCGTTTCTTCGTATAAATTTGCACTTCATTCCTCCACCTAGGAAAAATTTCAATGGTAGCGCGACGTTCTACAACAGGTCTTTTTTTTTTTTTTTTTTTTTTTCGAGAGAGAGAGAGAAGGCGATAGATTTGTCAAATGGTCAGAACCGTTTCTGCTTATTATGTATTTAGATTTCATAAAAGCACTTACTCTGGAAAAGGGTGTTTTTCAGAGAAAAGTTTGAAAATGTAAAATAATCTATTAGTAATACATTAACACTTTGTGCGATATTGCATTTAATACATAAACGAAGACACCGAGGATAGAGGGGGTGGGGCGAGATGTAGAACAGGTACGTTTTAAAAGTTTGACAAAATTTACACATGTTCATAGTAAATTATTGGAAGCTTATCAAACATTTTTCTTTTAGACTACACATATTTTTCAAAGAGTGACCATAGACCTATATCTATGAACAGAAACGTGAACAATAAAATATTGTATATCCACATTATGCGTTTTCATGATTTTGTTTTTGTATATTAATAGCTCTCTTTGACATGAATTTTAACTTGTATAATATACTTTCTTCCTATGCGTTGTATATGAAATTTT
>JAIGNY010000375.1:872500-940000 GCA_020152595.1 Chiridota heheva | reverse complement strand
TTTTTGAAATATATGTATCCTGCGTACATAGAATCACTTGTGCACAAATCGTAGCACGTTTTCACCTACAAAGAGTCCCGGATGTTCAAAATGCCCTGATGATCGAATACTCTAATGCATGTTCTTGCCTTTAGAACCTATAAACAAACTGTATGAACTGGTGGTTGTATCTATCTATCATTGGTTTATTTACTACGTTAATTGTTTCAAATTTGGAGTACTGGAATTGTTTTTTTTTAATTTATTGTTCTTCTTACTTTTTGACATTCTCTTCTTTCCCTTTCCCGGTAATTCACAAATAAAACCTATAAACTTGCATTTATTGTTATTATTCTAGCTATAGCTCTCGAATCTAAGTGTTTCTCACGTGGGACTATTTTCACAGCTTTGTAATGTAAACTGCAGCAGCACCGCTAACATTCGAAATACCAGGTTTTTGTTTTCTTCTTTTAGATAAGTTCAGGCTCTACAGACCTTTTCAAATCTGAATCGGCAATTTCCGAATAAGTAATTTAAATAATGTCACATGGTCGAGATTCACGTGTCCACAACGGACCAATCGTATACTGGAGGAATCTTATTGACCAATTAAATACTGGCAACTGCAGGAATCTTGGCCGTCTGCACAATTCACGCACGGTATGGGACCAAGCGTATGAAAAAATGTTTTAACACACACGTATCATACGTGCGTAATACATGAGGGAAATTCCTCAAACCTGCATCTGATTGGTTGGGAAACAAAGGAAAAGTATCCCCAGCATCTGATTGGTCGAAGTTCTAAAGAAATCACGTTCGGCTAAACTCGGTTTGAAAAAATCTATACAGCAACAGAAATGCTTTGCAATGCTGTTTCTCGAAGGATAAAGTGCAGCTGACACTGATAGTGTATTTACTATACGTTAATTGTTTTAGTGCGGAGTTCTGTATAAATGTTCTTTTGAATCTCATTATTTTTCCTTCCTTTTCTTTCCTTTTCTTGATTTCTGAGAGTAGGCTACATATAAACTTATTTTGGCATATGTCACAGATACATTTCTTGAATCTATAGTACTATTGTATTTGAAAATTTTGTAAGGATGCTCTACTGACAGCTATATGTTTTTTCACGGTTTACTTCTTTTAAAGAAACCATTCAACGAATAGAAAATAAATGTACAAAAATGTAGTTGATACAACTGCCTAAATAGAATAAAACTATATCAGGTCTTGGAGTTCAGGATCCTTACTACAGCAACAACAATGCTCTGCGATATAGTTTCCAACTTTAAGTCCGACATACAAACTGATAGGAATTCCAATAAACATAATTCCAAGAGAAAGAATTAGCCAAAATAAATTTGTACCAGGAAGGAAAGTCAAAGCAATTACTGCCGCAGACAGAAATAACCCTTCAAAAAATATTTCCGTTACCATGGATACTGCCTCTCCTTCCACAAGCATGTCTTTATGTGCATATCTCCAAAATAGATTGCCGAGCTTGTAAATCAAATTTACAGATTCTAAAACGGCAACTATTACTTCATCTTGTATCCTTCCGCGAAACAAACGTTCCAATTGTGTTCCTAATACTAGGATGAAGAGATGCAGTAACGCTGGTTTCACCAACAAAGCAATGAAAACCGTTTGCCAAGTTGTTACTAAATTATAAACCTGATAATTTTTGTGCACACCACATTTGCAATGGCTAGCGAAATGCTCACAGTTATTCTTAAAGAGTTTATAATATACTGCATCAGCGCCAAAGACAATCTCTCGCAAGGCCATGCGGAAATTCTTCTGCTTCGTATTATCATATTCTTCTTTTAAAGCGCGTGCGCGGGCTGTTACTAATTCTGGAGGATCAACGCTGTCCCTCGTATACTCTATTCTATACAACTTTCTAAATTCTACAACATTGTCTCTCTTTGGCTCTGGTGTGATATTTACCGAATTTGCAATTTCATGACAGGCCCTGAAACACCTGTTTACCCGTCCATCTTTATTATTCGCATCATCTGTTTGTTTGATCACTGTGTTTTGAACTCTGACCGATGATAATCCGTCTACTTGACTAAAATGAACGACCCTTACTTGATTCTTCTCTAAGATGGTATCCCTTAGCACCTCTATCACTATTGCATGATGCCAGTGACCGATTCTTCCCTTCCACGCAATGTGATCACCCGGCACAAGGAATCCGCAAGCTTCTTGAAAATCCCCAAAAGCTAATCTCCCAAATGTTTTGTAAGTGGCTCGTCGATAGAGTTTAAATTCACAACTATGTTCCTCTTGTCGCAATCCAGTTTGTTCACCAACATCATTCTCTATAGTTGTCCCTAGTATTCCATCCAACGACCCTGTTGCTTCTGACGCATCCTGCGTTGTTGTGGCACTTTCATGCGACGCTGAACATTTGTCACTTTGATTCTTCTTATCTGCAGTTTTGACCAGTTTTGAAACTTCTG
The DNA here is from genome assembly GCA_020152595.1 of Chiridota heheva. NCBI lineage: Eukaryota > Metazoa > Echinodermata > Holothuroidea > Apodida > Chiridotidae > Chiridota > Chiridota heheva. Next base: position 937,553 of record JAIGNY010000375.1, on the reverse strand, counting down.
TTTCATCCATGGTTTCTTCCTGCTTTGATTCAGTTTTTTTTCAGAAACCCATCCGTCACCCTCACCACACCCTCCTTTCGGACCTTCTTGTTCCCGTTGTGAACCATTTTGTTAGAATTTTGTATCGGAGTTGAATCAAAGTCGTTGCTTGGTGATATATCTTTCTCCATACAGCCCCTTTCCAATGGGTACTCGTTTTTTGCTCGATAAACGTTTTGGGCTGAGTCGGTTTTGTTCTCTAGAACCTTTTCTGATCCCAAAACATGTCGTTCCCTTTCTGGGGAATTTTTTAATGAAGCAACTTCAATCGTACTTTGTGTTTGTTGCAAATCTTTTGCTTCATCCGACGAATTTCCTTCCTCTATCGTTTGTTTTTGTTTCCATGTACCCTCGTGATCAGGCTGTCCTTCAGTTTCCTGAATTGTTTACCTCAGAATTCTCTTTCGTCTTTGCGACGCCATTTTGTACAAGGGAATCATCTCGCTCATGGTCGTCTGCTTTCTCGCAGGCAGCTTCTGTTCTCGTAGATTTAACCCCCTAATGGCTTCGAGATGGAGACCCAAGTCTTGTTGTTCCTCTTTCATCCACTCTCTGTTACATTTACGGCATCTATAGCCGAGGAAATGATTCTTCGTTTCCGACATATTTTAGAAATTGATCAGGTTTGTTGTTTCCACAACTGCAAGTTTGAGGATGGAAGGCCATGTCTGTAAAATAAAAAGACAAGTAACTAAAGTTTTAGGGAAAAACATCATTGCATCGTTAAAGGAATATTCCTGTGAATATCAATTTATTTGACAGTTTGATAAAGGACTATAAAAGAAACAAATTAGTGGAAAAACCATGTTAATATCTTATCCGTTTAAGGGTTACTTACATTTTAAAGATATCACTTTGCAGTGTAAAATGTGATGTCATAAAAGGAGATCCAAACAATTCTTACATATGTCTATAAAATAAATAATGCTCATTTTTATCCATTGCATGGTCTCCCCAAAATTATTAGTATTATTGGCTTTAGGAGAAAGCAATGTGTGACAGCTAAGACGTGATATCAGAGGTGAGAAGGAAAGTTGGTCGTCCTAGAACGACCTGGAGAAAGACAGTCGAGAAGGAGAGAATGTGATGGGATGGAGCTCGTGGACAGAAGCCAGACAAATTGCAAAGAACAGTCCAGTGGAGAGAGTGCACTGCAGCCTTATGGGCCAGAGGCCTGGAGAGACTAGGTGAGGTGAGGTGAGGCATGTTCTCCCAATCTCAATAATGAAACAAAAAATATTTCGAGTAGTTTATAAGGAGGAAATTTATTTTCGAAAATACACTCAAATTGCCTTGGATTTGCTTTTATGGTATCAGACTGTACAATTGAGGGCACTTTTCAAGTCACTCGTACAATCTTTGAAATACATTTACTCATAAACGGAAAACGATATCAACATAATTTTTACACTAAATTGTTTCCTTAATCAGTCCAAAAGAATACCTATTAATAGGAACATTTTTAACATACCAGAATATTGAAGTCATGCAGCCATAGTGTTTAGATCTTGCAACAAATTGTCATAGTTTCTAATTTGTGTATTTGAAATATCAAAAATCATCGTGTTGAAGAAAAAAATGTAATTTCAAAATTGCCGTTTTCCGCCTTAAAGCCTAGCTCTAATGTCTATTATTTATAATAATTCGAGAACGGAGTGGTGAACATATCAAAAACTTTTAGCCATGATAGTACATTAATAAAGGCATTTTCATGAGTTTTAAGTTTTCCCAAGCGAAGAAATTTTAACCAAAGTATTTCAAATTTGAAATATGTAACATTGCATAAGGCTTTAACGATAGGATAGCAAAAGTTCATGGGAAATATCACAAATAGTGGCTTCCATGTAGCAAAATGTTACCATTAATAGGCATGCTGCCGGATTGTTTATGGTATCAGACTGTGAGGTCACTTTTTAACTCACTCGCGCAATCTTAGAAATAAACGGAAAGAGATATCAACAAGATTTTTACACTAAATTGTTTCCTTAATAGTCCTCTATCATGTATATTTAAATCCACAGCAATATTCCTTAAAGGGTTTATGGACTGTGACACGGCTATTTCTGTATTGTTTGAAAAACAGTGAAACCTGCGCAAATCAGATTTTGAATTTTGGAGAAAGCACTTTTAAAGGATTAGTTCAGTGGTCAAGCATGTCCATCTTATCTTATGAAAGAGAACTTCAAAAGAAACAAAATTGTAAAAAAACATTGCAAAACGTTATTCCGTTAAGGAGATATTCATGTTTAAAGTTTGGTATTATTTATGTAGAAACGACTGAAATCAGACTAGTGATGTCACAGCCTCAGATTTTTCAAAATCTTGATGTATTTTAAAGAAAGTTTATTTTATTTTTCACTATTGAAATCATTTTCCCTCAAAACTTTCTTCAGGTGGTATATTATAAATACCTTTCCTAGATTCAGCTTTACTACTTTTTGACATATCCATTTTGACATATACACTTTGAGAATTCTGAGGTTATGGCAACACAACTAGTCGTGATTTAAGTCGTTTCTAAATAAATGATACCAAACTTTAAATTTAAATATCTCCGTAACGGAATAAGATTTTTGAATGTTTTCTTGACCATTTTTTTTTTTTTGAAGTCCTCTTTTATATAAGATAAACATGCTTGACCACTGAACTAATCCTTTAATTTTTGAGTTATGACTAATCAAATTTGAAACAGTTTTTGATTCATGCGAAATTTGTTACGTATGACTAAGGCGGACACCTTTAAATTTTACATAATTTTTAAAATTTCTTTCCTAAATCATAGTCACTAAAAGTCGTGGGAAAGTCTATTTCTGCTAGAATTTGATTATGGTAAACACTCAAATACCTTTTAACAAAATTTGGTAAATTAAAGAATTATGATAGATGTTTAAAAACAAAAGGATTGACAAAAGAAAATACCAAGGTACCCAAGGTAATAGATCACAAAATTTGCATAAAATATGCATATTGAAGCCTGAAATTTAAAAACGCTGTAAAACGGTCAATGTTTTACCGATGAAATATGTTGCTACCATGGTCAGTGGTTTTAACAACTTTAAAGCAATTGATTTAATGCTTACCTCTATACGTCCAGATTACTGTAGTTGTAGATTGTTGTATAAGGATGTACAAAATAACATACACGCAATTGCATACAAGCAATGTAGCATCCAATCTAATTGGTGGCGATGTTGTAAATAAAAAGTCAGACCGACCATATAGCAACAAATGAAAACATGAAGAAGACCTCTTGAGCATATACTACCAATCATATATTTATAGTTAATTAATTAAGATCAGAAGATTATGGCGGAATGTAGGTGTTAATGTCAGCTACAAATTCAATCAGTAAAGGTACAAAAGCAAACAGAGGTATTCAAATGTTCAATTATCCAGTCGGTCCCGACTCCCAAGACATTTGAAGAATTTTTGGCTAAAATTTCATGTCGATACCTTTAAAGACTTGTCTCTAACAGTCTAATGAGGATATGTTTCTTCACAGGGGAATTACGTACTGTGACCATAGGGCCTGCCAAAGAGCCTATCCAAAGGTAAATGATAACTTAGTATGAAATGATTATCTAAATGATATTTTGGCAGATTAGAAACCCCCTCCCACACCCCTTTGCTCCTTGTGGCATGTCCTCCGATCTCCCCGCTCGAATCCCTTTTCATATGGCTCCTCCCTAAGATCTGAGTACAGGTTTCTTCTTACCTTAAAATGTTGGATTAGGAAGATAAGTAACGTGATTCCTGCTGCTAGATCTTCTTGCTTTATTTCGCCCACTTTTCAACCAAATTTGTTCTATTTATAATTAAAAAAAGATACCAAGAGCTTAGCCTGCTGTCCCTTCTCATCCGCGTTGTCTTCTAGCTCCCATCACACTCTTGTTTGACACAAGAAAGATCACGACGGGAAACTAAAAGTTGTTAATAACCTAAATGTATAATTTTCTTGTCCTATTTTCTGTGGGGAGTGAAAAGTCTATGAAATGTTTTGTACAACTTTCGATGTAGCAAGGCAGGTTAAAACTGTTTTGATAAGGAAATACGTATAATTGAAATGGTCAATGTATGATTCAACTTTGTACCGCTTAAGCAATTCAGTGGGACTCCTTTTACCCTTTCACTTTCGGCAGCCATTTTCAATTCTCTGATATGGACTTTACCTTCCAGAATATGTTGACTACGTCATTATCAAATATGGGGGACGAAAAAGCAGTAAAACTTACATACAAGCTTAAAGGCGGCCTATACACAAAGTACATTTCTTCCTGGAGAAATCCTATGTTATGTAGCCATAAGGAACACGTGCAAAAAATTGTTTCCTTGTAATGTTACATGTTTTAGGCTGAGTGTAAATTTTGGTTTGTGCGATAAAAACGAAAGCAAAGACAGAATTCTTCCATTAATTATTTACCATAAGTCCATAAGCATTTTCATATTCATTTATCATTATTTAACAGTCCGGCAGCATGCCTATTAATGGGAATATGTTCCCATTAATAGGAACATTTTGCTACATGGAAGTCGCCATTTTGTGATATTTCCGATGATCCTTTGCTATCCTAACGTTAAAGCCTCAGGCAATGTTACATTGTTCAAATTTGAAATACGTCTGGGAAAAACATCTTTGCTAAGGGAAACTTGAAAATTATAAAAAATGAAATAAAAATACCTTCATTACTGTCATGACTAAAACTTTTCTACTCCCATTTCATATGTTCACCACGCCGTTTTAAGTTTTTTTCTAAATAATAGACAATAGTCCTAGGCTTTTAGGCGCAAAATAGCCATTTTTAAAATTCGAATGTTTTTCAAACCAATTATTTTTAATATTTTAAGTACATAAATTAGAAACTGCGCCATTTTATCGCAACATCTGAGCAATGTGACTGCGTGACTTTAATATTCTCGTGTGTTATACATGTTCCTATTAATAGGCACGCTTCCGGACTGATTAGACTGTTAGTCTGTGTGTTAGATATGACTGAACAACTGGTTACGGTCTTCTGACATGCAACATTCATTTCCTTATATTTGTCAAACTTGAAAGACCTATATAAAGATTCCTATACAAACAGATAGAGAAACATTCTGAATCGCAAAATATGCCTTACAGGAATATTTCAGGGGTCAAGCAAGTACATGAAAGAGGACTTCACAAGAAACAAAATGGCGGAGAAACTACTTTAGTATCTTATTCTGTCAGTCCAGAAGCATGCCTATTAATAGGAACAATTATAACACACGAGAATATTGAAGTCATGCAGCCATAATGTTCTGTCTGTGTTGGAGATATTCAAATTAACAGTTTGAAGCTTTGTCTTATCTGTGTAGAAATGACTGGTATAGTAAGTCTATTTTGAAAGGTTGGCACCCTCATCCTCACAATCTTGATAATTGTTAATGAATTTAAAAAAAAATTCATTTAACTTTTTTACGTTGATTTTTCCTCAAACCTTCTTCCGACTCAGATAATAGACCGTTACTAAAATCTGTTTTACCACTTTCCCAACACATCCACTGTTGTTTCTAAGTCTGTGTTTATGGCTAAAAAAATTCCACTCCCATTTGGTATGATCACCACGCCGTTTTCGAAATATTATAAATAATAGACAATAGAGGAAACGGCCATTTTGAAAAATCAAATTTGCGATATTTTTCAAAAAAGTAAACACAATAATTTTTGATATTTCAAATACATGAATTAGAAACAATGACATTCTATCGCAATATCTCAACAATATGGCTGCATGACTTCAATATTCTCGTGTGTTATAAATGTTCCTATTAATAGACATGCTTCCGGCCTGATATAGGCTGCTTTATGACATCATATTATGACCAGAAGTCTGTCGGGGCTAGCTGTTTATCCACGAGGGAGTTGAGGGAGCTCAAGTTAATCCACGCATGCATAATGAACAAATTTTGTTGGAGCTTGCTGTCTTTTGTGATTAATGTAAGCCCTATTATTTTATGTTATTCTTTATATTAAAGTTTATACCGACTGTGCAATCAAACATGTTCATGATTTGTCAAGCAAACAATTTGCAATCGGCAGATCGGTCTTAAATCTTCACTTTCTATATTGGAGAAAATCGTCGATTTGCCACGTATAAGTTTTGGGTCCCACACAGGGACGTAGCCAGGAAAGGAGAGGAGGGGGGGGGGTGGGAGAGACCGCTTCTCCATTTGGGTGCCGAAAAATAAAACGAGGGAAGACTAGAAAAAAGACGTTTAAGAAACAAGCACTGCATGGAAGTAAGTTGAAGAAATTTGTCAAAACTTTGGCAAAATTTCACAAATTGACTAAAAATGAAGAAACTTTCCCGAAAATTGTCTAAAATTGAACGAAATTTCAGAAAAATTACAGAAAATTGAATCAAATTGTTCAAAAATGAATGAAAATTTCTGAGATTTTTATATTAGCATCAAGTTTTTGATGGAAATTTAATCTTTGGGAGCACATGTACAGTAAGACAACTTTGCCCAACGAAAATATACATTTAATTGTCCCAATTAGGCTATACACGACAGGGACGTAACTAGGGGGTGGGGTGGATGGGGGGAGGGGGAGGCAGTGGAAGCGGAGAATTAATGAATAAGCAGTTTAATTATACATGTACTGATGTGAGCTTCTGAGCTTTTCTCATTGCAAATTATCTAAAAATTTGAGTTAATTTGCTGTAAAAAGCAGCCAATTTTTCGGAAAAATTGAATCTATTTCCTAAAAAACTTCCTTAATTTAAAACCCTGAAGAAAACAGGTAAAAAAGGTCAAACCCAATAATATGGGTAAAAAGATCCGAATTTTGTTTTCGAACGAAGAGTGTTCAGCCCCCTCTCCCCATAATCCCGTAAGCGTCTGGTTAGGTCAGGTCACGCTCCTTCTCCACATCAAATTTCTGGATACGTCCCTAGTCCCACAAATAGCAGTATCATAAAATGGGTCCCTAATTTGTTTATTTAAGAATATTTTGTGGATCTTCTCCCTCCTATTCCGTCAGGGGCGTAACTTGCTGTAGGTGTAACCCAAATTTGCTCCACAAAATTTTGCATTTGCCCAACCTACCTATAACCGAAATACATGTGTCTACAATCACACAACAGACGCCCCCACAAGAGACGCCCACCCCTCTCCACACCAGTGACGTCAGAATAGTACAGTACCGAAGTGCCAAACGCGGCGCAACGGAATAGCGTGTGTCCGCTTACGGGACAGTGGCTCTATAGGTTTCTTGTTTTTGAAGCCCTCAAATTGTTGAAAATCAACACAAAGATCGAAAAGAAGACAATTTTATATTCTCATGTTAAGTAGTCTTCAGACTGTCAGATCAAGGAGTTCTTGGTTAGATAAGCATTTGGGTTACCATTTCTAAACGCAGATACGAAAATTGTGGGGTTTATGGTTGTAGCCCTGGTAGGGATCCGGGGGGCAAAGCCTGGTTTCTCTAAAGTGTTATTGTTTTTGATGCCCCAAAATGGCTGAAAATCAAGACAAGTTCGAAAATTTAATTGATGAAAAGAACATAATTTTAAATTCTCGTGTTAACTGGTTAAAGTCTACTTAGATTGTCAGATAGGCATTTGATTTCACATCCTTGCCAGATTGACATTGGTGATCCGTGAGGTCTGTCGAGACTTGGTTTTAACTTTCCAATGGAATGTGCTGAACAAAAACTCATGCCCTGAAAGTAAATCGAAAATAAGTAAATTTTCTGGCGTAAAGGAAAGTGACGGAATGTGAATCTTGCTCAAAAGAAACTTAAACAAGAATGCTTAATCTGAATTAAACTGAGAACCTTGGAGGAAATCAGTTGGAAAGTTTATATATAACTTGGTAAAATTATTGGAAACGTTGGTAAAATTTGGCAACATTTACCGTACTTGACATCATTAAAGAAAATTTCCCGGAAATAATATGATTATTCCCAAAAATGTTCCTAAAATTAAAGAAAATTCCTGAAAATTGATGGTTTTTTAGATAATCAACAATGTTTGAACTTAATTTACCAGTGCAATTTGTCTGCTTCTAACCAAACCGGAAAATTTTGCGTGGTGAACCTTCATATATACGCCCGTCATGACTGTTTTTGTGATAGATTCTACTGCGTATGGGAAGCGAACTCTAACCAGGACATCAATGATGTTGAAGCTCAACGAAAGTTTGATGTGGCATATATCAGTGGTGGGTGGCGATTGTTTTGTCGTCCAATTGAAAACAGGTTTTCTTATTTCAATCATCTTCATCAGGTTTACCTGATTCTCTTAGATAAGTGGGAGTGCTGTCAAGCATGAATTCGGGTGTGAGGATGGGACAAAGCCAGCAGTCTTAACAGTTAGGCACAATGAGAAATGTTCAATTTTGGCTTTTTCTGCAGCCAAATATTTTGTTTAAATCAGTACACATATGAGTTTCCTGATTATCACTTCATAGCGATGTCTGAAAATTATGCTTGTAACAAGAATTTACAAGCAGGGACGTAACCAAGATAAATGTCAAGGTAGAGGGAAGGGGAGGGGGAAGGGGGCAAGTCATACCAAAACATGCATAATGTGCACAATTGCGTATTTTATGAGCAGTTTTGTGTCATGATTAATGAAAGATATTGGGACAAATGTAGTCTTATAATCGGGGAGCAGAGAGAAAAGTACCCCCTCCCTCTCTGGCTCCGCCCCTGGTTACAAGCCTTCTTGTATCAATATAATATGTGTTCCAATGGGTGGTGTCACCATGTCTCAGATGATTACTGATCTTGCGCGAGGGCGAAGGTCAATTTAACCACAACATATGGTGAGAACAATTTTTTTAAAAACATATAACACAATTTTGAACACTCCAAATCCAAATCACAAACACTTATGTGGAATTCCATATTTAATCTTCTATACATATTTAAGTTTCTATACATTTAATAACAAAATCAAATTTCCACATGCATATTATTAAAATATTTTGTACATTTTGCTATACGAGTAAAAAAAAGAACAGGAAAATGATGAAAGATAAAGGTATTAAGTGATACATTTGGCAGAGTTATTGCAACCCTTCCCCCCTCCTACAAAAAAAATCCTACAGGTTGCATACAATACTTTATTATTGGCAAATTAATGTTTGTTTGTTTGTTTGATGAGGTCTTAACGGCACCACGACAACGAAGGTCAAATTGTGCCTGAGAGGTCAGATCATTTTAGAGGTAGTAAGGAAAGAGACCAGGGGAAGAATGAGAGAAATTCAAGAACAAAAGCCAGAAAGCTGTGATCGAGAGAGGAGGTGCATGGGTAAAACTAAAAACAGAGTAGAGAGGGGGTGGAAGAGGAGGATTAAATATGGTTGTAGAGGGATGCATGCTGAAGGAAGGAGACTATTTTATCTGGAGGATTTTTTGGAAGAACTCAGCAATTGAGTTGTGGGGAGCGAGAGAAGCTCTGGGAAGGTTGTACAGGGGCAAGCAAGGAGAACGTGTTGGATTGTAAGGATGCAGTGGCAATTGTTACAGAGGGGTTGGGGGAACCAATAAGGAGGTGGGAGTGAGTGAGGTGGGTGTGACCAATTCTAAGACGGGTAATATGAACGTTGTCGATACGAGAAAGGTTGTTGATGGTGGATTTGATCGGGATTGTGGGCTGGATAACATGGAGTTTGTTATCAATTTGGAAGTTCCATAAGGTTTGCCAGCGGTCACGAACAAGAGAAGCGATAAGCGGTTTGATGTCAGAGAGGGTTTTGGGAAAAGGGGAAGGGAGGAGGTTAAGGGCAAGCTTTAGCGGCTGTATCAGCCCTGTCATTGCCAGGGATGCCAACATGGCTGCGTATCCAGAAGAAAAGAACACTTTTCCTGCAGAGGGTGGGAGAAAAGAGTTTCCGGAGGAGGAGGTGGCAGGTGAGGTTATCCCATTTAAGATTGAGTAATGAAGTAAGAACAGCCTTTGAGTCAGAGAAAATGGCAAAGTGACTAAGAGGAGAGTACTCAATAAAGTTGAGGGCGAGGAGAATGGCCTTAGCCTCGGCTGAAAAGATGGATGAGTGGTCAGGAAGTCTGCTACTGAGGGTGATGTCTTGGATGATGGCAGCAGCAGCTGTCTTGTTGCCTTCCTTGGAGCCATCAGTATAGATGCAGGTGTAATTTGAGAGTTGGTCTTTGATTTGGTTGTGGAGATTGATGAAGAGATTAGGGTGAGTTTGATTTTTGTTATAAGTGGAGAGGTCTAGGTGGACAGAAGGAAGGGGGGTGGCCCAAGGCGGAAAAGTGGGCCAGGAATAGGTGCCGGGAGTGGCGGGGTTGATGCCAAGTTGAAAGAGGTCTGATTTAATGCGTAAGCTGAAGGGGGGCGATAGGGTTTTAGTCCTATCAAAGAGGGAGGAGAAATTGGGGTACCTAATGAGGTTGTAAACAGGGTTCTGGGTGTTGGTGAGGACTCTAAAAGCATAGGAGAGGCTAAGCTTTTTACATCTAAGTAGAAAGGGGGTTCGTTGGCTTCAACATGAAGGCTAGTGATTGGGGAGGTCCTGTAGGCTCCTAGACAAAGCCTGAGGGCTTCATTTTGGATGGTGTTAATGTGGTTGAGGTATGAGTTGTGAGCGACACAGTAAACAATATTGCCATAGTCAAGCTTGGCACGAATGGTGAGCCTGAAAATTTTGAGGAGAGCATAGCGGTTCGCTCCCCAAGTAGTGTTGGAGAGCAGTCGGAGGAGGTTGAGGGAGCTATTGCATTTTAGTTTCAGGTTGGTGATGTGTGGCTTGTAGGTGAGCTTGGGGTCTAGAGTAAGACCAAGGAACTTTGTGTTTACAACTTTAGGGATGCGATTCCCATTGAGCACAAAGTTCGGTTGGGGTGGAGGTTGTTGAAATGACAAAAGTGCATGCAGACTGTCTTGTCTTTGGAGAATCTAAAACCGTTATTGTTGCTCCAGACTTGCAGCTGATTGAGGCTGGTTTGAAGCCTATTTTCAACAATAGGAAAGCTAGGGAGGAGTAGAAGATGGTGAAGTCATCCACGTAGAGGGTACGTTTGATGCTGGGGCCAAGGTCATTCCCGATGTCATTAATGCTCAGGTTGAAGAGAGTGGGGAGAGGATGCTGCCTTGGGGACGCCCTCTTCTTGGGGGTACGGCTTGGAGAGGGTGTGGCCAATACGAACTTGGAACTGCCTGGGTGAGAGAAAGTTTTGAATAAAGATGGGGGAGGTGGCCTCTGAGGCCAATGGTGTGAAGTTTCCGGTAATGCTGTATTTCCAAGTAGTGTCGAAAGCTTTCTCGAGGTCAAAAATATGGCAATGAGGTGTTCCTTTTTGCAAAGGTTCCCGGATAGCGGTGTCGAGCGTAATTAAGTGGTCTAGGGTATTGCGACGTTTTCGGAAGCCGCTTTGGTGAGGAGAGAGGATTCTGTTGGTCTCGAGGAACCAGTTTAGTCTCAAATTAATAGTTAAAGATTCTGGCAAATTGGTAGTAAAACATTCTGGCAAATTGGTAACACCACTGATTTTAGAAAAATATCTATAAATTTACAAAACAAATCTACAGGTTGCATACAATACTTTATCATTGCCAAATTGGTAGAAAAAGATTTTGGCAAATTAGTAACACCACTGATTGCAGAAAAATATCTTATATAAATTTCATCAGTAAAAGTGAATATATACTGTACACTGAATTTGAAAGCAAGGTATCTTTAACAATTTAACAATGACTATCAATATCTAAAATTTCATTAAAAAAATTGGCTTATGACATAAACATTGAATACAAATACCAATTCAAATATCTTACATTTAACCTTTCAACATTCCAAAACAGTATAAAATGTACATAATAACCAGTGCCAACGACATCTTTTAAACATGTGAAAAAGAAGGGAAAGGGGGGGGGGGGGAGAGGGCGAAGCCAGACAGTTATGTAGCCTGCCATATGGGCTTTACATTTCATATTTTAGGGGGGACAATGACATCCGTCCCCCTATCCAAATTATTGGGGGGACAACAAAATCATTGGGGGGACATGTCCCACCCGAGATGAGCGCCTATGATAATAACTCACCTCAAACCACCCTTTCCCTATCATCTAAAAAGACGAACTTTCTTTTGATCTGAACGTGATAGAAAAAACTAGCAAAAGCAAGGAAGTAAGAAGAAAAGAGAAAAATATATGAAGAAAATATGAAGATGTCAACAGACCTAAGTGGTTAGTGCTTTGTCCTCTCCCCCGCACGTCCCGGGCTCATACCCCGGTGGGTCTGCAACCAGTGAGTTCACAACTGGTTATCAACAGCCCTGGCCGTCTTGGTATAATGTTCAGCACTGGATGCTTTCGGGATGTTAAACCTTGCTATGCAATGCTATGCAATGCTATCTTGTGACAGAATTGAATGATTCAAAGCAATTATTTTCGTTCTATGAACCCCCTCCATAATTCAAAAGGCTGCTTACACCCCTATATACATGCTCGCCACCCACTGTCCCCCTAAAAAAAATATTTAAAAAAAGTAAACAGCATTATCCCATCGATTTACCAAACACGAGTTGAAAGATTTACATTTATATAAATATCAAAATAGAATCTAAAAATGATGTCTCTTAGAATTTTATTTATTGCTTAAAAACCTGTCACTTTATATGAAATTGTATATCATGATTTTTAAGGTATTTTTATTTTCCTTTCCTTGTTGTTATTTCAGTTTCTTAATCACCATGTACCTTCCTCCCATGATCATTAATCATCTATCATTATCATCTTCAACTCTAATCTGCCTGTTTTTGTGAGTGGAATTGGCCACACCCCAACAAGAAATATGAAGAGAGGGGGGGCTATACTCATAAATATCCCCAAAATATGGATCTAAAATGTCTGAATTTATTCATAGAAAATGTGGCATAGATAATCTAAGGATTTAGAATAACAAGAGAACAAAAATACCATGGTCTTCCAGTAATACATCATAAATTTGCATATTGATACTATAAATGGTCAACTTTTAACCATTTTTTGCGCTAAATTTTTGTGCCCATATACCTTCAGTGCAAGCAACATGTCTCTGCAATAAAAAAAGAAAGGAGACGTGTCTCATCTCACCAGGGGCTCTGGAGGAATGACTTCTCGGGGAGGTAAGAGCAAGAGCATGAAATGCTTGGTAGGGTGGCTCGTGACGCAGCAGACAAAAGCTCCAAGTTTGGCACAGAGGCTCTTTGGGACCTGCTTATTAATATTAGCCTAAGAGCCCTCATGAATTTTTACGCATATATGCACATAGACCAAAATGGTCCCCATCTTCAAAGAAAATTTTTGGGTTCTGTGAGTCACTGAAAACCTATATTGGTATCAAAGTATATATTTTCCATGTCACTAGTCTCACCTTTGATGCTGCAATATCAACAGGGCATTTGGGAGACTCCCGCCAATATTGTGCTAAAGGCGCTCTCAATTTCCACTAAACATTGTGTGCATCGCTCGCTGCAAGTCCATAATTATATAGAACTATTACCAAATGGACAAGAGGCATGCAACTCAATTAAGATCTATTAATTAATGTAGCTTGGAAGTACATCAGGTATGGTGAGTTAAAAATCACTTTTAACAGTAATTTATAAGTATCCTGGGGACATTTGCAAACAATGTAGGCCTATGGGTGCAGAAACGAGATTTTTTTTAAATATTTTAGGTACTGCGTATTCATGTCAAAAAGCTGAACAAATATCATCTAGAATCTAGTCTTGAGTGTTTGTAGAGCTGACAAGTTATATTGAAAGAGCTGTGGAAGCTGGAACTTTCCTCTTCCAGCTACCTGAGCTCCACTCCATGGATCATCTGAAAGACATGGACATCGAAAAAGCAGTCCATAAGACTACACTGAAGAATCAATTGCTGGAAAGCTTCCCAAAGGCACAAGAACAGTGTGATGGTAAAAACTGTTATTGTTTTCAAAGAAGGAATGTACAATATTCTAAAGGATGCTTTGAAGAAACTTGGCTTTGCAGAAGACGTTACGATTCTGGCCAAAGCTGCTAAGATTATCCAAAGTGACATTTCAAATTGCCAGGGCTTCAAGTTCACTGGCAGCTTCCACCAGAATGTCAAGAGGATTCATTGCCATCCAGCCTCGAGTCACTTGTCGCCTTAATACTAAACAGCTGTTTGATGCTTGATGATAAGCTCCACTTGAATTGAGCTAAACTAGGATGAAACGAGGCTGGAAGTGGATAAACACCGGGTTTTCATCCTACTCTTTACGAGAAGTGTTCAGAGAACCAGGTAGGGTGTGACTGTCCTACCATCGGGACTGGCAGCTAAACATCCCCTCCGAAGGACGGTGAGCTCCATTCAACCATTGCCCACTTCTCTCAACAGCTGAATGCTGGAGCTGCAAATGACGCTTTGCTTTGATGTTCGGAGTATGATGTATATATATGCATAGCTGTGGTCGAGTTCTGGTAGAGGTTTGAACCGGGTACCTCAGCATCTCAGTTGAGCGATCTACCATCTGAGCTACCTACTCCTGCTATAACCTGAAACATTAAAGCAGATGTGAATCACAGGCTTCCCTCAGTATTGGACAGGCCATTCTCTATCATGCAAATAAAAAACCAGTTGACTTGCCTGTAAAAACTAGACACTCCGGAAGGTGAGCCTCTTCTCCCCATTTACACAGGCCTTAATATCCATGGGCTGATAAGAAGCAAGAAAATCATCTAGCAACTGTATCAGATGGGTATCAGTATTTCATATGACAAGGTTATGGAACTTCTGTTTGTGAGCGATTTGATGGCATTGTAGCCCCTGCTAGTCTGCGGAAAGGGTTGTTTACTGTTGATGCTGTGGACAACCTAGATCGTAACACTAGATCGTAACCCTAGATCATAACCCTAGATCGTAACCCTAGATCGTTACCCTAGACCGAACCCCAGACCGTCACCCTAGACCGTAACCCTAGACCGTAACCCTAGATCATAACCCTAGATCGTTACCCTAGACCGTAACCCTAGACCGTAACCCTAGACCGTAACCCTAGATCGTAACCTTAGATCGTAACCCTAGATCATAACCCTAGGTCATAACCCTAGCTCAACAATTTCTCTGATAACATCCTTCCATGGGACTGTTTTCAGTCTGTTTCAATTTCCAACAAGGAATGCTCCTGGTCAGAGCAGATCACCTATAATAATAACGCCAATTTTAGTCCAGTCCAGATACCGCAAATCCCAGTCACTGCATGTAATCAGCCTTTATATGCCCTAGCCAAAATGGTACAGTAAAAATGGCCCGATACCCACAGTGAGGAAATACATGTTGTTATGTTGGGTGGACTGCACATAAAAAGGGCCATCTGGAATGCATTGGAAGGTATTTTGGAAGGATCTGGCTGGACTGCGCCACATGTAGAAGCAGATGTGGCTTCCTCTGGCATAGCTGACTCTTTTTTCAAGGTGAGCCATCTCACTCGGACAAAACATGCTCAAAGCAATCAATTCAAATCAGTTTCTTGACCCTCCAAATCCGTCGACAGGAGGCTTTCCTGCTATCCGAGGGGCGCAAGGACAAACAATCTGCAACTGCCTGGAAGAATGGCATGGTAACAAAGAGTCCCACCTTCGCATGTTCTAGATCTTATCCTGATATATGAAACTCTAATTCTAATCTTTGTCTGGGCCCACA
Organism: Chiridota heheva; assembly: GCA_020152595.1. Classification (NCBI taxonomy): domain Eukaryota; kingdom Metazoa; phylum Echinodermata; class Holothuroidea; order Apodida; family Chiridotidae; genus Chiridota; species Chiridota heheva. The sequence continues at coordinate 921,864 of JAIGNY010000375.1, read as the reverse complement.
GAGGCGACGACGACGACGACGACGAGTGAACACACAATTACAATGACGGGATCGTCGCCTGCGTAATCGCTTATGACAGTAACAATGCTATCACGAATCGCTTTATACGACCCGGAAGAGAACACAGGTATGATGTACTAACAGACATAACATCGACAACCAAGTCAATGTCCACGGCCTTTGAAAACCAGTTGTGGTACACTGGCGTATCTACCCAACCCAGGCTTGAACCCAGGGCCTCATGGTCTGTAGACAGGTATAATAACCGCTACACCACAGTGGGTAGATAGGCCCACAGAGAACAAAACTTTGCTTTATATGTGAAAGTCTTGGAGCAGCTTACACCTTTGTTCTTTGCCCTGGATCATGTAACAGCCTTGGGAAGCCAAGATTAAGAGCTCTACCGGTGTTTTATGCATTAAGTGGATGTGATACCACATCCGCTTTCAAAGGCAAGGGCAAGAAGTCAGCCTGGCAGGCCTATGACAACATTACATTGTCATTAGTGTATGTGGCAGATAATCCCTTTCAACCACTGAATGTAGACTCTGATCACTTCCAGAAGACTGAAAGACATATCATCATCTTGTATGATTATGAACCAGTCCTTTGAGTTATGTCAATGAAGCAAGACAAGGACTCTTTTGCAGGACGAACCGATACATTGACAGAATACCACCCACACAAGATGCTCTTCTCCAGCATACCCAGTGGGTGGTGTACTGTACCAAGCTAGAATCTGGCCAACCAGCACACATGCACAGCAGGTGGTTCCTACTCCACAAGGATTTGCTTGAGCCAATGTGTCAGAATTATGAGTGCCAGATTGGATGATCATTGCAGAGGTTTCCAGAGCACGCAGAGAGCTGATCATATGTTTTTGCATTGGAGACTGTTCCAATTACAAATGTGGCAAAGCCAATCTGGACTGCACAATACACTGTCACGGAGTTTGCAAATGTTTTGGAGGAAATCTAGGAACATTAGCAAGTAAAAAGAGTACAAATGTCTAAAAGTAACATACTTTCAATTGAGGAGTGTGTATCATTACAACATTCTCTGAGCCTAGTACTATAATTCAAAATGTTAAAACCAGGGGTATAATTACTGATTTTGAGTTAACCTGGATGCAATCAAGTCTTTTCTAGTTCATTTTGTGAGAGATTTAGGGTGCTCTACCCATAATATCCCTGAATGACCCTTTAAATGCACTGGTTGCAGTCATATGAGATTCAGTAACATCAAAAACATCCATTTTTATACCACTTTAGGTTTTCAGTGACCTATAATGCTTAAAATGTATATTTCATTTCAAAATGGCGGCCATTTTGTTTTTGTGATTTATGTGCATGCATTTAAAAATTCACGAGAGCTCCTAGGCTAATATTAAAGAGAAGGTCCCAAGGAGTCTCTGTGGCAAATTTGGTGCTTTTGTCCGCTGTTTTATAATAATCATAAAATATAGCCCTAAGCCACCCTACTTAGTTGCTGCTAATCGAGACATATCCTTCAATTTTTGGGAAATTTTGTTCATTTACCCATAAATCTAAATTCAATTTTCTTGACTGGACAGGGACGGGAAGTGAGTAAACACCAACATTTTCATGCTTCTCTTTTTGAATAGTGTTCAGGAACCAGGTAGAATACTACCATCGGAACTGACGGTTTAATGTCCACTCTGATGGATGGTGTGCGCCATTTAACCATTGCCTCCTCTCTCATGTTCCCCTTAGAAAAGGGCAACTCCATAGTTGAGTGATGGTGTATCTGCAAAATACAACCAAAAAAAAAAAAATAATAAATTAATAACATATTGAAAAGATAAGACTTTCTTATATTAGTTACATATAGGGCTGTGTGAGATTTTAGTTGCAGGGAAAAAACGTGGATTAGTTGGGAAAAAATTGAAGATTCTTTTCATTATACAAATACATGAGGGGTAAAGGCCGTTAGGCTCTTAGCTGAAAATATTTCTACAAGAAAACTACATCAATTACAAATAAAGGTAGTCATGCATGCTCACTCCAGACAAATCACTTAGCTCTAAATGCTTTAAACCACAAACTACTGTTTCTCAGCCAATTCAAGTAAGCTTTCTGCCCTTGAACTAATGAGGCAAGCATGTACACTGCACTTGTGTGATGAAGCAGGTTAACAATAGATCCTTTCATTGAATCAGCAGAGTGGAAAGCTCAGACAGGGCTGGTATGGTTGTGGTTTTTGACACAGGAAGATTAAGCTTTCAGAAATCCGCCATACAGCGGGTGATTTTTTAAATTGTAGTAACGGTATTTACACAGCATGAATTCAAACATGTTTGTATTCTTTAACACAGAAAAGACAAAAATTAACTTGGCAAGTTTTTTTTTGGTAATAGCCACCCATACTCAAAATAACTTTGAGCCTCAAAAGTTTTAAAGTAAATACTTTGAACATGCCATATATAAAAAAGGGTGATATAGAACTGGGTATTTGTGTCATGTTTATCTTTTAAAGAATTGTGATGAATTGCATCCATTATAAACATATCAGATTATATCTATCTGGCTTAATTCTTACAGCTGGGTTAATACAATTTTATATGGCCAGATCAGCAGGCCCCTAACCAACAGTTTTCGCTGCAAGGGGACACAAACATTCTCCATGAAGCCTTGATTTACATTATTAAGGGGGACATATACCTTATCATGGGGGAGAGCAGGGGCCCTGGTGCCCCATGGTGGCTACCTAATAACAATGGTAATTTCCTGCATTGTTGAAACATTTTGATGAAAACCTAATTTCCCAATGCGATATTCTGCTTGTAACCAGGATATTTTGTGGCTTCTTTCTCTCCTTCTCCTCCCTGAGCAGCGACCTATGGCTGCATACTCAAAACTAGAACATCAATGATGCAGTAGCTCAACATACATTTTTGGGGTGGGTATAAGCTTGTTTTTGTGAGTGGGTAGTTAATTTGGGCTGGGGTTGCTAGGAAACAAAGACATGTTTGATATTTATTTTTTGGAAATGCAAGTAATAGGAGCTTAAAGGACTATGGACATCTGGAGGCAACATGGGCTTAATTTCTTTAAAATATGCATGATGAAAATCTGTTGCAATGGATTTTCAGTCCAAAATCCTCAAAGCCTACAAGGCTGAACAAAACCATCACTTAAAATCACTCATCAATAAACAAACAAAACCTTAACTCTTAAATACCATCCTATTTGTAAATTATTACTTCAAGCCAGACAGTCTGACCACAGTGGAATACTTTTGTCTTTGTGTTGAGTGTGAAAGTCAGTGCAGCTGCAATGAAATCTCTTTACTATCAATGTCAGATTATGACCATGGAAAATGAGGTGAAGTGAGTGGAAATCCCTGGTGTATTTGCTAATTGCTTATGCTGGATTGTGGTTTCTGTTGTGAGCAATATAGACCATGACAGACTAGTTTTAAATTTTGCCAGGGATTAAGACACAAAATGTATTATGATGTTTAGACTTATTGGATCTTAACGATTAAAACAGCAAATATCTCCATCAAAATTGGTTACAAATTGACCAATTTGCAGCATTTTTCATCTTTAGCTGTTATTGCACATTACTATGTGAAATCAATGGGGGGAAGGATCTTTCTTTAAACTACTCATGCCTAAAAGTTTCTCTATAAACTTTCCGTACCCGACACCAGACTTTTCATATAAAAAGTCTGGTATAATGATACCCCAACCCGACTTCCGGTATCCCGTGCTTGTTTACACTCATAATAAAAAGTCCCTACGCAGAGCACTGTGGAAGGTGCCTTTAGGCTATCCAATTATCATTGCACCATGTGAGTGAGGATGATGAGCAGGGGATTGAGTTGCACACTGGTCTGGTAAGCACGTGGCTTGTGCGGTGTAGTGTAAAATTGGCAGTCTGAATGCTTCAGGCAATTTTGACCAATTCTCCTATAGAGAGGAATTTCTTCATGTATATTTCATTCCTCTGTTAATTTTGTTTGAAATACAGCATTGGACTTTGTGCAATTTTTTGTTGGAACTTGGTCATACCCTGAATCATCATGTACAGTATCTAGAATAGACATTCTGATATTCACAAGTAGCTGAATTTGGAGAACAGAAATTATGTGTTCCTCTTACTACATGTATATCACACATTTTGCACAATTTAACAAATCTTCAAACTTTGTTCGGTCATAACTTGAAAACTAAATAAGCTTTTCACAAATTCTAAAAACTAATCCACCCAGATTTTCATGCTCTTTCACATATCTTAAATCTGCTAGATGTCCATAGTCCTTTGATTAATATCGTTTGAATATGTAATGCTACAACATCAATAAAGTAGTAGCTCAACATATATTTCGGGGTGGGAATAAGCCTGTTTTGCAGGTGGGGAGTTACATTATCTTACCTTTTCTTTAGATCACCTCGTAAGCAACATAGGATAATGTTTGTGAGGTTTAAATGTTTGATTGTCAACAGACTTCTGGGAAGCTCACCCTGGTGATAGGAATAAGAAAACATTTAGAAAAGTTAAATCTGGTAATGGTGCGATATTGGCCTGAGGACATTCAGTTCTAATTTTTTGATTGGTTGAAATTTCAACCAATGGCTAAACATGCCTCTTTCGATCATATTATGCACTATATTTATAATACAGCAACTAGTTTTATACAGCATTGCTGTGGACGAATGGATAGGGCGATGGGTCTCTGATTGTTTTTGTGCCAAACGTAACAAATTTGAATCTCATCAAGACGACTTTTTTTTCTTCGTCCTTTTTTCCTTATTTGATTTAAAACATGGAGCTATTTACTTGGTTAATTTTGCTTAATAGCTCCAACATTAAGCTAACGACGCATTTGTACAGTTCTGTTCAACTCGACCATGTCATGATGTTGCAACACATACATACTGTACGTACAACGCGCATGTACCGAAATCTCCATACACAAACTGCATGATATACGCAGGCTCTGTTGATGATGTCAGTAAGTACATGGCATGTACTTACTGACATCATAGCAATTTGTTTTGAGACAACATCGCCTCTTTAAATGTATTTACTAAAGAATAACTTAAGTGGTTAAGCAAATCTATCTTATTTTATTTTAAAGGTAACAAAATGCCCGAGAGGGAGGGGGGGGGGCACTTTAATATGTGAGGTATATATACATGTGCGGCCTCAATTGCCTTTTTTCAGAATTTTCATACTGCAGGTATCAAAAATAATTTATTTTCATACTGCAGGTATCAAAAATAATTTATTTTCATACTGCAGGTATCAAAATCATAAATTGTCATATTGCAGTTACCAAACAATTTTTTTTCATACTGCAGTCTAATTTTGAAATTCTGGTGGGGGCACATACGCACCTAATACTTTAGTATGGAAGTTCCCCTCCCCCACCCCATCCTGGGAAAAATGCTGCAGAAAGCATTCAAAAATCGTATTCCTTTAAGGAGATATTTAAGTCTAATCTGTGTAGAAATGACTGGTGTACTAAGTCTTCTATGGCAGGTTGGCACCCTCATCCTCACATTCTTGACAATTTCTAAGACCCTTGCTGGATGCTTTTTTTTCTTTCATAAGCTGATTGATTTGCAAAAACTTGTATTAACTGTCATGTCATTGCATATCATGAATAATTTGTTCCATGATATTTATTCATAAGCCACACCCACCATGCAGATTTAATAAAAATGTTGACAACATTAGCATTTGCACAATAACTAACAACATTATCATAGCAAGTATGATGCAAAAATGGTTGCTCATTTAATTCTATTTCAAGAATTTCTAGGTAAGACTCATTAATATTCATGACATCACTACCACAACATTAGAACATGTACAGACCATGACCCATCTGTGTACCTGATATAGCATAAATCTGATATATCATTCAGATACAGTATAGTATTTACATCATTTAACACTTTCACATTAAACAGCGCCAACTATCTTCTTAGCACTTTACAGCTAAAACAAAACAAAACTCCATTCTCGAATAATCCAACAATAAGGTACAAACATGAAAGTAAAAGAGATGAACACAAGTGAGTTACTATACATGCTGGAAGTGTTTCTCGAAGAGAGTCTTCAGGTGTTATTTGAACACATCAATGGAGGAACTGTTTCTGATTTTAATGGGTAATGCATTCCACAAAGGTGGGCCGGCATGATATGAAGCTTGGTTCCCTACTTTCTTTTTTGAAGGGAAAGTAACAAGTGTGAGTTTGTCAGTTGAGGATCTCAAAGGTCGGTTGGGATGATAAATTGTGAATATGTTTTGAAGATAAGATGGTGTAAGCTCTTGGAAACATTTGAAGATACACATCAAATGTACTCTAAGATGACAAGGTAGCCAATGCAAATCAGCAAGTATTGGTGACATATGATCAAAACAGCTTCTATTTTTAAAAAGGATTTCTATTTTTAAAATGGATTTCTATTTTCAAAATGGACTGGATTAAAGCCTTCACAATTACCATCATACTCTTTTTTAGTGCTTAACAAACTCTGTACCAGAATAGCTAACAAAAAGTTTGTTAGCTATTCTAGTACAGACTTTATTAACCACCCAAAAAGAGCATAATGGTAAATGTGAAGGCTTTATTCCAGTTCTTTTGGAAAATAGAAATCCATTTTAAAAATAGAAGCTGTTTCAACATGAGCGCACCATGTAGCAACCCTAGCTGCTTTGTTTTGCATTAGCTGCAGACGTTTAATGTGTTTGAGAGATTCCTGTAAATGGAGAACAGCAGTAATTAAGTGTTGATGTAACAAGGCATTGGATGGCTGTTTTGCAAGCCTGAGGGGATAACCAGCAAATCAAACGTTTGAGGTTCACACGTGGAATATGAATTTAAGTTTGAACTATTTTTCGTGATAACACAAGAGGCTCAACATTACAATGACAACCAAATAACCTATAGTTATCACAAGAGTGGAATTTCACAATCAATTAAATTCAATCAATTTTATCCTATTAACATATATACACTTGCTAACAACATAATTATTTCAAATATGAAACAAAACAGACATGTGGTTGTAAAAATATGAGCAATTTAACATTAAGCCCGGCCTACCCATATTAATATGCATGACATCTCCACCAAAAACAATATGGCACATTTGCGCACAATGGGCTATTTGACGGTGTACCAAATATGAAGTGAATCCCATGTACAGTTCTTAAGATACTGTGTTTACACACTCTTTTCAACAAAATCATGTTAAGCCCCGCCCACTATGCATATTAATGAAATTCTACATTTTTGTACCATGAACATGTGGACACTAGCGAACAACAATTATACTAAATATGAAACAAAACAGACATGTGGTTATTAAAAAATGAACATTCAAAAGATTTTAACATTAAACCCCGCCTACTCATAAATATGCATGACATCACCATCAAAAACACTCTATGGACCATGTGCTATCTGTGTACTACATATTACATGGGTGCATGGTTCTTGAGATATCGCGTTTACGAGTTAAAGGTCCAGAAATTTTGCAAAATTTTTTATGGCAATGACCTTCTTTTTTGTTCTTCAGAAAAAAAAATAGATTCTGTACAGTCTAAAGACCACTATTTTGGCCTAATTTTGGAAACGGTTTCATGCCATCAACATTATTTTTTTTTATTCTACAACATACCTCTCCAATTCTGTGAATAAATACCTGGTTATGCGCGATGTGAAGGAAATTGTTCCCAGATGTAAAATACATACCATCGTAACTTTCAACTTTATCTCAGGGGATGATTTGCATTCACTGTACGGAATTTCATCTGTGGCCATTTCTATCAGACACATACCGAACGCATAAATGTCCGATTCTGTTCCATAATAACCCTTGTAAACTTCTGGTGCCATGAATCCATTTGATCCTGAAAATTAAAAGTTAAACAAATCACTAGAGAAAAAAACTGTACTGCCACCCCTTTCATTTATCAATAGAAAATAAGAAATCAGTATAAGATTTATTGATATTTTACTGTTTTCATGACTTGTCCTTCTCCTTGAAAATTTGTTTCAGCAAATCATAACCACAAACTTACTGTAGCAAATAATGAGACCACTTATCTTAATTAAAATAAGCACTCAACCACACAATAATGACTTATTCCTCCATTGCCAATTTGATACTCAACAACAACTTCCACAACAACTCAGGACCAACAGGAGAACAAATACAATGGAACCATTGATAAGCAAAATTTGATCCTAATTACTTGTGGTTTTCAAAATGAAGTAAATAAAGAGGAAAAGTCTGGCCCCATCTGCATATTTATCAGGTCGGGTCAATTGTTTGAAACTTTAAGGAGCAGAACTGCTAATGTTAGTGTCAAAGAGAGAGAGTTGAACACACAATTACAATGATGGGGTTGTCGCCTGCGTATTCGGCTATGAAAGTACAAATGCTATCACGAAACGCTTAATATGACCCGGACGAGAGCACAGGTACGACGTACGGACAGACATAACATCGACAACCAAGTCAATGTCCACGGCCTTTGATAACCAGTTGTGGTGCACTGGCGTGTCTACCCACCCCAGACTTGAAGCCAGGGCCTCGTGGTCTGTAGACAGGTATGATCACCGCTGCACCACAGTAGGTAGATAAAGAAAATCTTTACAAATTTATAGTGTATGGACTGGTATATATTTTGGTTTTATCTTTCAATTCTGATCAGAATATTCAGGCCACTGATATGAAGGGGGGGGGGGTGAAAGGGGAGCAATTCCCCCAGGCCCTGGATCCAAAGGAGCCCGGGTCATAAGGGACCACTACACATTAGTTGGGGGTCCGGATTTTCAGTTTTCCCCTACAGGCCCCCAGATTTTTCCTGTGGCCAACTCTTGACAGCACAGAGAATAGTTTGTAAATTCTAAAGTACCTAACAAGATTACCAGTAGCCACAACTTGAGCTTCATTAAAGCAAAAACAAGCAATTAAAATTGGTTTAGAATTGTCCATTTGAAAGAATTTTGAATATTAGACCCATAATAAATTATGCAAATTTTATGGTAATTTTGTGACATTACAATAAGAAAACATATGAATCTCCATATGTTAAACTATTGTTTTTCAAACACCACCTTTCTTTGAATGGAAGCAGTTTGATATAACAATGTACGACAAAGACATTTTGAATCTCTATCATACCCTAGCTCTGTCAAGGAGAAAAAAGTGTAATGATCTTCAGTGACTGAAATTTAGGACAGATTTGTTTGTTTGTTTGATAAGGGCTTAACGACGCCACGACAGCGAGGGTCAGATTGTGCCTGACAGCTTAGATTATTCCAGAGGTAGGAAGGAAAGAAAACAGGGGGAAATTGAAAGAAACATGGGAACTAAAAGCCAGAAAGTTGGGATCGAGAGAGGAGGTGCATGGGTGAAAAAAAACAAAAATGTAGAGAGAGGGGGGTGGAAGAGGAGGACTAAAAATGGTTGTAGAGGTAAGCATGATGAAGGAAGGAGATAAATTTATCCGGAGGGTTTTTCTGGAGGAGCTCAGCTATTAGGTTTTGGGGTGTACAGGGAGCAAGCAAGGAGAACGTGATGGATTGTGAGGGTGCAGTGGCAATTGTTACAGAGGGGTTGGGGGGACCCAATAAGGAGGTGGGAGTGAGTGAGGTGGGTGTGACCCATTCTAAGGTGGGTAATGTGAATGTTGTCAACATGGGATAGGTTGTGGATGGTGGGTTTGATCATAATGGTGGGCTGGATGACGTGGAGTTTGTTATTAATTTTGGAGTTCCATGATATTTGCCAGCGGTCACGAACAAGGGAAGCATTAAGCGCTTTGATGTCAGAAAGGGTTTTAGGAAATGGAGTAGGAGGGAGGTTGAGGGCAAGCTTAGCGGCTGATTTGATATCAACACCAACTTCCACAACAACTCAGGGCCAACAGGAAAACAGTACAATGGAGCCATTGATGAAAGGAAATTTGATCATAATCACTTATAGTTTTCAGAATAAAGAAAATAAAGGGGGAAAGTCTGACCCAACCTGCTTATATATCAGGTCGGGTCTGATTGTTCATCTACCTACTGCGGTGTTGCGGTTATCATACCTGTCTACAGACCACGAGGCCCTGGGTTTAAGCTTGGGTTGAGTAAACACGCCAATGTACCACAACTGGTTATCAAAGGCCGTGGGCATTGACTTAGTTGTCGATGTTATGTCTGTCCGTACGTCATACCTGTGTTCTCGTCCGGGTCGTATTAAGGGTTTCGTGATAGCATTGTTACTATCATAACCCAATACCCAGGCGACTACCCCATCATTGTAATTGTGTGTTCACTCGTCGTCGTCATCGTCGACTGACGGTTTGAAATTTTAAAAAGCATAAAAACTAATGTTCTGGTGGATAAATCCACCTCTACCTTTCCATTCTTACCTAATTGTAATTTCCTGGTTATGTTTTCCTTCCATGTTGCCAATCCAAAGTCTGTAATTTTCAGGATATTTGTAGCAATGTTGATGAATACATTGCTGCAATTTAAGTCACGATGAATTATCTTGGGTTCGTGTGAGTGCAGGAACTGTAATCCCTGTAGTATCTGTAATCCCCATCCAGGGAGTTTATTATCCCTCACTTGGCCACGAGGGAAGTTGCACAAATTTCTGAAAAAAGGGATGAACAAGTAAATTGGCATTACGTCCAAATCTTGCAGTCTTTTCACCCACAAAACCACCATTTCTATGGGTATGAATTCAGACTCTACTAGAAGCAATTAAGAAATCCACCACAGATAATTCTTAGCTGCAGCGGCAAAGGAAGATACTTCACATTGGGGGCCAGAATTGATTTTTGTTCCAACAAACCTATCAAAATGTATACGGACCTCTTATATCCAAAAATTATTTGTATTACGAGGAGGGGTGGTAGGAAGAAAATTTCGTGAAATGTGAAATTATTGTAAATTTTGGAACAATTTGATAGGCAATTCAATTCAGTTCATGCCTGCCAGGCAATTCATTTCATGTCTGCTAGAAGCAATTCAGTTCATGCCTGCTAGACAATTCAGTTTAAGCCTGCTAGACAATTCATTTCATGTCTGCTAGAGGCAATTTAGTTCATGGCTACTAGACAATTCAGTTCATGCCTGCCAGGCAATTCATTTAACGTCTGCTAGAGGCAATTCAATTCATGCCTGCTAGACAATTCAGTTCATGCCTGCTAGACAAGTCAGCTCATGCCTACTAGACAATTTAGTTCATGGCTGCTAGACAATTCAGTTCATGCATACTAGAAAATTCAGTAAAGAAACTAAGTGCAAAGATACATTTTTTGACAATAAATAATTATACACAATTTTTATCAAGAGCAACACACACTAAAATGTTGTGTTGAGAAATAGGAAAGACAGAGTTAACAAAACTACATGCCAATATAATGCCCTGACATGTACGATATTGCAACTCGTAGCCTCCTCACTCAATATTTCTTAAATAGTGTACACACGGTGTCACGCTCGAACCATCGCAAAATAAACTCTGCATGAACGTACGGTGTATGTATAATTGTACACGGTATGTATGGAATGTGGGGTGGGGCAGTGATGCCGGAATTTTTTGTGGCCTTGAAATGTTCAATTTTGTAACATGTGGAATATCAGACAGTAGCATCATCACAGGGGAGAGGGGGCTTGGAATGTGTGTCCAAACTGTCAAGAAATGATTTGTCCAAAATTGCTATTTTGATCTATTTTAATGAAGAGGGTGGGGGGTAGTCGTATCATTGTAAAACATTCATAAATCATCCTCATTTAGTAGTTAGAAAGGAGTGTACTGCATATGTTTAGAGTGTTTTTGGGGCATCTAAAAGTTGAAAAATGCAAGGGGTTTGCCTCCTGATCCCCCACTGGGGCTTTGCCTCCTGGTCCCCCACAAGGAGCCCTAAGGTGGGCCCATTGACCCCATGCCAAAAAAGTTTGTACCCCCCAATATCAAACCTAGGTTGACGACGCCACTGATGTAAAGCGCGAATCTTTCATGCTGAAATTAGAGTCTTTTTCAGAGTCTTTTTCGAGCATCAAAAATGTAAAATATGTGGGGTTTTCCTAAGGGGCTTCGCCTTGTGGTCCCCCACTGGGGCTTTGCCCCTGGACCCCTCAAGGGGTCCTAAGGCAGGCCTATTGACCCCATGCCAAAAAAATTGTACCCCCTAATATCTTTCATGCTGAAATTAAGAAAAGATGGCAGCAATGTTTTAAAATTACAAGTAATTTATTATCTATTAACATGGCTCAGGGGTTGTGAAGCCTCAAACAAGATGAAAATACAGGGATGCAAAAAGTAGAGTTTTTTTGTGTGTTTTTTTTTACATATTCTGAAAAATTTCTCTTATTCTGATCTTCATGCTTTTTTCTTCTCTTGGGCTAATCCGGAAGCTTAAGCAATTTTTCCCTGCCCCTCCTATCATGTTCGACATAATCATCATAAAATCAATAATTGACTGAGCATATAATATACCAGGGGAAAGGGTGGATACCTGCCCAGGTATTTATTGGTCAGGTTGTACAGCAACATAATAAAGTAAAGTAAACTTAAAAGAAATATGCCTACCGTCTCAAAGTTCCATCTGCTACAAGCTCTGTGATTAAGACCCCAACTTCATTAAAGTCCCATGAGTCTACGCATGTGATGATATTCGGATGTAAGCCCACGGATTTAAGAATCTTGATTTCGTTTAATGCTCTTAGTCTTTCTTCATCACTCATGTTGATTGCCTAAATAATTTAAAGGTCATAAAGGAACAAAATAATACCAGACATCACAAACGATACAAATTCCCTTGCCGCTAATAACATGTTTTCTATCCTCTGCAGTGGCCTAGGAAGATATTTGACAGAGTTGTTGACTCGAGTTGCTGACTTGGACTCGAGTCGGACTCGAGAAACATTTGTTTTTACTAGTGACTTGACTTGCGAGCAAATGACTAGTGACTTGACTTGCGAACAAGTGACTTGTGATTTTAAGAAATTTGACTTTTCGATATTACATATTTTCATGAAAAATTGAAAACAGAAAAGCTCTGAAGAAATTAAAGAAGTTGTAGATGGTTTTTATTGTATACAATCTAACTACAACACAAACTGGACCCATCTACCCTGTATGCCGCCATCCTCCCTGTATACCGCCATCTACCCTGTATACCGCCATCTACCCTGTATGCCGCCATCTACCCTGTATACCGCCATCTACCCTGTATGCCGCCATCTACCCTGTATACCGCCATCTACCCTGTATACCGCCATCTACCCTGTATACCGCCATCTACCCTGTATACCGCCATCTACCCTGTATACCGCCATCTACCCTGTATACCGCCATCTACCCTGTATACCGCCATCTACCCTGTATACCGCCATCTACCCTGTATACCGCCATCTACCCTGTATACCGCCATCTACCCTGTATACTCTACCCTGTATACCGCCATCTACCCTGTATACCGCCATCTACCCTGTATACCGCCATCTACCCTGTATACCGCCATCTACCCTGTATACCGCCATCTACCCTGTATACCGCCATCTACCCTGTATACCGCCATCTACCCTGTATACCGCCATCTACCCTGTATACCGCCATCTACCCTGTATACCGCCATCTACCCTGTATACCGCCATCTACCCTGTATACCGCCATCTACCCTGTATACCGCCATCTACCCTGTATACCGCCATCTACCCTGTATACCGCCATCTACCCTGTATACCGCCATCTACCCTGTATACCGCCATCTACCTGTATACCGCCATCTACCCTGTATACCGCCATCTACCCTGTATACCGCCATCTACCCTGTATACCGCCATCTACCCTGTATACCGCCATCTACCCTGTATACCGCCATCTACCCTGTATACCGCCATCTACCCTGTATACCGCCATCTACCCTGTATACCGCCATCTACCCTGTATACCGCCATCTACCCTGTATACCGCCATCTACCCTGTATACCGCCATCTACCCTGTATACCGCCATCTACCCTGTATACCGCCATCTACCCTGTATACCGCCATCTACCCTGTATACCGCCATCTACCCTGTATACCGCCATCTACCCTGTATACCGCCATCTACCCTGTATACCGCCATCTACCCTGTATACCGCCATCTACCCTGTATACCGCCATCTACCCTGTATACCGCCATCTACCCTGTATACCGCCATCTACCCTGTATACCGCCATCTACCCTGTATACCGCCATCTACCCTGTATACCGCCATCTACCCTGTATACCGCCATCTACCCTGTATACCGCCATCTACCCTGTATACCGCCATCTACCCTGTATACCGCCATCTACCCTGTATACCGCCATCTACCCTGTATACCGCCATCTACCCTGTATACCGCCATCTACCCTGTATACCGCCATCTACCCTGTATACCGTACATTTCTTATGAAGAATCTTTGTGCAATAGGCCTACAAGCTGTATAAAGAACGCACATAGGCTTACTGCATTTGAAGGTATCAAAAGATGCAAAGTGAACTGAATGAATTATAAAAAATGACTGGATGAAAGGTTAGAGAATCGATACTTTTGGGAGCCTGCAAGCTCCATACTGTAATATTGAACAAAGTTGTTTTAACAATTCAGCTTTATAATATTTGGTGTATTTCTCTTGATTATTTCCTTCCTCAACTTCTCACCCCTCCCTTTTTCCAAACTGTACAAGTCTCTAATCACAGTAAAACTATTGAAATGGAGGGGGGGAGGGAGGGGGGGTTGTAAAATTATCCTGAAAATGGAGGTAATTTCATGAAATTTGAAGCAAATTTCCCAAAAATGAAGAAAATTTCCAAAATAATGATGAAAATATCTCAACAAAAGAAGACATTTCTCATAAATTAAAGGACATTTCACAAAATTTAAAGCAAATTTCACAAAATTTGTAGCAAATTTCACAAACTTTGAAGCAAATTTCACAAACTTTGAAGCAACTTTTTCCAAAATGATGTAAATTTCCTGAAAATGAAGAATTTTTTTCCAAAAATTGATGCAAATTTTACAAAAATTGAAGCAAATATCTCGAAATTTGAACAAAATTTAAAACAAATCACACAAAATTTGACAATTTTCCGAAAATAGGGAAATTTCCCAAAAATGAAGACAATTTCCCAAAAATGAAGGAAATTTTATGAATTTTAAGCAAATTTAATGAGAACTGATGCAAAATTCTTGAAAATGGAGACGATTTCTGTAAAATAAATGATTTCCTGAAATTTAAAGGAAATTTCCCAAGAATTTAAAATAAATTCCCCAAAATGAAGAAAGCTTTTCAAAAATTGAAGAAAATTGATGGAGATTTTTCAAAAATTAAAGATTACCGGAAGAAAAAATGCCATAGATTCTGATTCTTCAAAATCAATTCATTAGACCTTCATTATTGGACTTGACCCCCCTGCCCCATGCCCCCTGGTTCCCATGCCACTGCTCTGCCACTTTCCATGCCACCCTCTGTTCCACATGCTATCCCATCCTACGTACATTCCTTCCTATACAGGAAATCATACATGAATCCAGATGCCATTCCACCACATGACCCATATGCCATCAGACCTGCAATCATGATGACATCCCGCCATGTGCCTTGTCACCATGTCCCATATACCATGCCACCCTCTGTTCCACATGCTATCCCATCCTACATACATTCCTTCCTATACAGGAAATCATACATGAATCCGGATGCCAATCCACCACATGACCCATATGCCATCAGACCTGCAATCATGATGACATCCCACCATGTGCCTTGCCATCCTGTCCCTTATACTATGCCACTCTGTTCCACATGCCCATGCTCCCTTTACCATGGTCATCCTTCCCTGTACCACATCTCATCTCACCCTGTCCTACAGGTTATTCCATCCTATCCCACATGCTATCTCACCCTGTCCCATATACCATCCCACCTAAAATCCAAATGACATTCTATAACATGCCATCCCATCCCACATGCCATGCAACCCTGTTCCACATGTCATCCCACCCTGTCCCCTATGCCATCCCACCTTGTCCTACATGCCATCCCAGCTTGTTGTAAATACCATGATACCATCTTGTTTCACATGCCATGCCATCCTGTCCCACATGCCATCCCTCCATGTCCTACCTGCCATAACATCCTATCCCACATACCATCCCAATCTTTCCCATATTTTATCCCAACCTGTCCCTCATGACGTCCCTCCTTCTCCCACATGCCATCCCTGCCTGTAATGCATGCCATATGACACCACCTTGTTTCACATGCCATGCCACCCTGTCCTACATGCTATCCCACCATGTCCTACATGCCATGACATCCTGTCCTACATTCCATGGCACTCTGTCCCACATGTCACCCTGTTCCACGTGCCATCCCACCGTGTCCCATATTTCATCCCACCTTGTCCCACAGATCATCCAATCATGTTCCCCATGCCTTCCCACATTCATCCTAATTCCTACCAATCATTATGCTATCTTCCACCTAATATTGTTTTCTCTATTTCCTATCCCCTCACTTCAACCCAACATGCCCCATTCAACTACCAAAACCCCCTTCACCTGCCACCCTCCATTCACCTACGATCATAAATTCCCCAACATGCCTCATTCGCCTTCACCTACCATCCTCCACTTTTTTACCAAATATACTTTAAACCATTAAGAGCATATTTGGTAGATGAGTGGAGGATATAATAAACCAACTCATCATTCCAATCTTCACTATAACCTTCACTCACTCCATTGCACCACAGCTCCCCTGACCCTTTAGCATAAATCTGACACTCCCAATAGAAACATGTTCAACTTTTCCTGCTTTTAAAAACCAGATGGGGCGATCTATTTACCAAATCAGAATGAAAATTCATGCAAATTAATTTGAAAATTATGATAAATCTATTGTTTCCACTCCATTCAAGTAAAGACTTACTGTTTTTTCCTACTCATATTTACCAAATATTCTTAACCAACTCATCATTTCAAACTTCCTTATAACCTTCACTATAACCTCCACCCACTCCATTGCACCACAGCCCCCTTCCCACTCTAATTTATATCCAACAAAAATTCCCCAATTTTGAACCCCACATTAAAGATTTTTGGCCCTTAGACCCCTCCAACCTGACACCTCCAATTTTCTCAAAATCAGGGGTAATCCACACCATTCAACCCAAGAGACTCTTCACAATTCATTGACTAGTGACCAGCTATTGTTACACCATACACAACACAGGAGTAATCTATACCTTCTTAACTGACAACATCTTCATAGTCTATTCACAGTTCACTTATTAGCAACCAGCTACTGTTACACTGTACACAATAGGTCATTTATCTGGGGCTCAAGTCACGTAACTGCTGTTCAGTGATACGAATCAGAAATCAAGATTAGTCCTTGGTTGAGCCTAAGTATAAATATACATTATATGCTTGGGAGGACTTTGTGCAAAACCCATCAATGATTGATGGACCATTCCTCATAAGGATGGTTATTTCCTCATGAAGTACCCAAATCTGGACCAAAAATATCTCATTTTGCACCAAAATCTACAATTTTGGACCAAAAATATTCAATTTAACCAAAACTATTCAATTTTAAATGTGTGTTATTGCCAGCAGAGGATTTAGTAGAATTTTTAGGCATCAAACACTCATGTTGCTGCGGCTTTGAGTGCAATAGGCTGAAAATTTAGATTTGGATGCTTTAAGCAACAGCAGGCATTTTTTCAATTTTTGCAGTACTTTGATGCAACATAATAGTGTCTGCTTTTAAGTAAACTCTACATCATTACGTTACATCTATAGTACATAACTGAAAGAACAAATAAATGTAATATAAACTCACATTTAAAACCGACCAAGCGACATTTTCTTCAGAATGTTTACTTTGTCCAAGAAATACAGTTTTAAATAGACTTCTGCCCAATTCTTTTTGAAATGTGCTATAATTTCCACAAGGAGAAATCACTATTTCACAATGCTGTATGGGATAAAGTGAAAAAAATAAAACTTCTTTAGCAGGTTATTTTTATTATTATCATACCACATATTTTGAGCGCTCAATTCAGACTAGGTCTCTTCACAAGCACTTTACCCAAATCAAGGATATAGTGATGTAACCAAATCAAGGATATAGTGATGTAACCAAATCAAGGATATAGTGATGTAACCAAATCAAGGATATAGTGATGTAACCAAATCAAGATAGTGACGTAACCAAATCAAGGATATAGTGATGTCACCAAGTCAAGGATATAGTGATGTAACCAAATCAAGGATATAGTGATGTAACTAAATCAAGGATATAGTGATGTAACCAAATCAAGGATATGGTGACGTAACCAAATCAAGGATATAGTGATGTAACCAAGTCAAGGATATAGTGGTGTAACCAAATCAAGGATATAGTGATGTAACCAAATCAAGGATATAGTGATGTAACCAAGTTAAGGATATAGTGATGTAACCAAATCAAGGATATAGTGATGTAACCAAATCAAGGATATAGTGATGTAACCAAATCAAGGATATAGTGATGTAACTAAATCAAGGATATAGTGATGTAACCAAGTCAAGGATATGGTGACGTAACCAAATCAAGGATATAGTGATGTAACCAAGTCAAGGATATAGTGATGTAACCAAATCGAGGATAAAATGATGTAGCCAAATCAAGGATATAGTGATGTAACCAAATTAAGGATATAGTGGTGTAATCAAATCAAGGATATAGTGTTGTAACCAAATCAAGGATATAGTGACGTAACCAAATCAAGGATATAGTGATGTAAGCAAATCAAGGACATAGTGATGTAACCAAATCAAGGACATAGTGATGTAAGCAAATCAAGGATATAGTGATGTGACCAAATCAAGGATATAGTGATGTAACCAAATCAAGGATATAGTGATGTAACCAAATCAAGGATAAAGTGATGTAACCAAATCAAGGATATAGTGATGTAACCAAATCAAGGATATAGGGATGTAATTAAATCAAGGATATAGTGATGTAACCAAATAAAGGACATAGTGATGTAACCAAATCAAGGATATAGTGACGTAACCAAATCAAGGATATAGTGATGTAACCAAATCAAGGATATAGTGATGTAACCAAATCAAGGATAAAGTGACGTAACCAAATCAAGGAGATAATGATGTAATCAAAATTTCAGAAGTCAAAATGTTGAATCAATAAATGTGTCTTTAACATTTGAAGCCAGCAGTGAGAGTATGGATGTATCGGATAAATACAGGGAGATTGTCCCACAGGTGAGGAGCAGCCCAGGAGATTCATTTTTGTTTCACAGGTAAAGAGCAGCCCAGGAGATGCATTTTTGTTCCACAGGTAAGGGGCAGCCCAGGAGATGCATTTTTGTTCCACAGGTAAGGAGCAGCCCAGGAGATGCATTTTTGTAACACAGGTGAGGAGCAGCCCAGGAGATTCATTTTTGTTACACAGGTGAGGAGCAGCCCAGGAGATGCATTTTTCAGCATAAGATGTTTCTATTCGTAAAACAGTCAGTGGTTAGTGAGGTTTGACAGCAACATAACAGCAATCTCTGTCAAAATTCTCATTGATTCTACACATTGCTTGGTCAACGTTATTCTCAAACCGAAGCATCAACATTAAGAATTTTCATCCCTTGGGCCCCTCCAACCTGACACCCTCGGTTTTATTAAAATCAGGGGTGATCCACACCTTCTAACCCGAGAGCCTCTTCACACTTCAATTGCTAGCAATCAGCTATTGTTTCACCATACACAACGCAGGGGTAATCCACACCTTTCAACCTGAGAGCCTCTTCACACTTCACTTGCTAGCAACCAGCTACTGTTACACTGTACACAATAGGTCATTCATCTGGGGCTGAAACCACAAACATCATTTGCAGGACAGTGGAACAGATTAGTCCTTGGCTGACCCTAAAAATAAATACTGCGTTATATGCATGGAGGAATTTGTGCAATGCCTATGAATGCTTGATGGACCATTCCTTTCAAAGAAGAAGCTCATCATGAAACAGTCCGATAGCATCCCTATAATTTTACGGTAAAACAAGTACCGCATTATTACGGTAATAATGAAATGCTGTACATGCGCAGAAGTAATATTTTGTCATTTGAGATCGCACATTATAAATGGCTTTGCTTAAAACCAGGAACATCTCAAGATGCCCTCAAATGGAGCATAGCCGGTCCAAGTAAAAGTTATATAATTCTTTGTTTCCCAAGCCACAAAACTGAATACAGTTTCACCTTACCTAGGCTCCTTCAAGGTAACAACTACTCCCACTGGTACTTTTAGTCACACACATCAGAATATAATGGCATATTCCTTGTAATATAAGTAGTAACTGAAATCAATGCTGGCATTGTTTGTCTTTGCTGCTAAGGAAAGGTTAAATGAAATATGAGCATAGAACTATTTATACCCCAATGTTATGATGCAAAGTTAATCTTGTGGAACAATGTGGTTAAGTTGTTGCTTGAAAATTGTGGGACAATTACCAACCCAACTTCCTGTGCAGTGTATTGTGTTTTCACTCCGAACAATGATTGTTTACCTGCCATTCCCATGCAAACCACAGCAAAGTAGCCCAAGGCTATTTGTGTGTATATGATTACACAAATCCAGAGCTAAATAATCATGGAACTTTTGTGATTGAAATCACTCATCCGTGTTAAGTGTCTTGATGGGAGAAGTTTGTTTTCAAACTGGTAATAAAAATAACTGTGTATCATAATACACATTATATATCATATATTCAAAGCAAAAGACATAAGGCAATACCCTTTCTTAGGAGAAATGGTCCGACAATCATTCACAGTTAATGCACATTATTACCTCAGGCATTATTTTACACAGCTATTTTTTATCACCAGTTTGCAAACAAATTTCTCCCACTACGACACCTAATATGGACGAGTGATTTCAATCACAAAAGTGCCCTGATAACTCAACACTGACTTTCTGTAATCTTATACACACAAATAGCCTTGGGCTACTTGGCTGTGGTGTGCATGGGAATGGCAGATGAACATGTCAACATCCAAAAGGGACTTTGTTTATGAGAAAGTGGATGGGTCTGAACCCTCTATTCCCCCTCCCCGAGGGCTACAACCCTCTATTCCCCCTCCCCGAGGGCTACAACCCTCTATTCCCCCTCCCCAAGGGCTACAACCCTCTATTTCCCCCTCCCCGAGGGCTACAACCTTGTAACAATTTGACCTTGTTAAGCAACCTTAATTGCTCGTGTTGGGAAAACCTATGTCCTATGTCATAGAAAAAAAACAATGGAAAGAAATGATAATTGATTTTTAGAGTTTTCATGATTTTTAGGTTTGTTTAAAAAGGTAGTCTAGTAGATTATGATTGTGCAGGATTCACAACCTAATAGCAAAATTACGTTGGGTCTGATCTTGGCAAATGTTTGGATTTCACATTGGCCCTCCCGTGGGAAATGGTTGGGTAAAGATTGGGCATTCATAGGGAATATGTAGCGGCCAACATTGGTCCATTGTGCATTGCCAACTATTGGTTACAGTATTTTGGACATACAATAATCCAACGTTAGCGTGCCAACCCAACATGTTGCCAGCGTATGCCAACCTTTGACCAACGTATAGTGTGGTATCTGGGTATAATCTTCATTTCCAAATGCTCATAGCATGCATGCATGTCTTAAATACTTTCAGAAAAGAATAATCTAAATTTCTTGATGGATTGGAAAAAAGTACCTGCTGTTGTTTGGCCTTTTTAAATCTGGCCTTCATATCTAATTCTGCCCTCCTTTCTGGCTTTCTCTGTGCTCGTGTAGCATAAAGAGTCTTTCCTTTCACCTTTTTACCATCGAGTCCATCTACACACTGTGAAAGAAGACAGATCATCAGTGACAAGTCTATTGCGGGAAATTATTGGCTTAGCCCCCTAACAAATGCCGAAGCCCACCCCTCTTCCATATTTCTTTTATTGTCAAAGTTTTGCAAATAATTAAGTTTTCAATTTTCAATTCATTTTTGAAACTTCTTAATAAGATGTATTTTTACGGGGCTTAAGCCCCCCAAAAACGAAAAGCTACACACGCCTCTGCAATGATCACATGGTATGATATATTATCACCCTTATAGGCATAGATCCTAAGGGGGAGGGGTGGGGGTATATATCCCCTCCACTTTTTGAGAGAGGGGGGGACCATTTTAAAGTTGCAACTACTTTCCTCCTCTTTTTCTAAATGATACCATGTTAATAAGAGTTGCCATAGTTACACAAAAATGAACAAGGGGTGGGGAGGGGGGAGGAGAGAGAAATGGAAATTGCTTCCAATTGTTACTCGCAATGACTGGGACTTTGTCAGAATTTATATCTGCCAGAAAATATAATATTGTGGAGATGGAGGGGACAGACAGCACCTCACCTCCTAACCAACCCTCCCCCCCACACCTATAATTAAGAGGAATTTAGCTGATCACTAGTCTTTGATACCCATCAAAAGTAAATAAAACAAATTAATTACGCTCCAATTCAACATTGGAGGGTGCGTGTTGTGGATGGTATGCGCTTGTAAATTTATGTGAATGAGACGCGAATTGAATAAGACATGTATCTCTAGTGTATTGCTTCATTAATCTTATCGAGGATTGTATCTCTACTAATTTTCACCTACCTTTTGAGCACTTTCATGATTTTGAAACGAAACAAATCCGAATCCTCTGGAGGTTCCTTTATCATTATGCATAACCTTGTGTGACAATACTTTCCCAAAAGGCTTACAAAGCTCCAACAGTTCGTCATTAGTAAGTTTCAAGTTTTTGATATAGACATTCGTAAAATTAGATTCATCACTTTCGCTTTGTGGATTCAAATTTCCAATACGCCTGTGAAGCAGGATAATAATAATATTAATAACGATAATAATAATAATGATAATAATAATGATAATGATCATAATAATGATAATAATAATAATAATAATAATAATACTAATAATAATAAAAATAATGACAATAATAATAATAATAATAATAATAATGATCATAATCAGAATAATAATAATAATAATAATAATAATAATAATAATAATAATAATAATGATAATAATAATAATAATAATAATAACAATAATGATAATGATAATAATAACAATAATGAAAATAATAATAATAATGATAATAATAATAATAATAATAATAATAATAATAATAATAATAATAATAATAATAATAATAATAATAATAATAATAATAATATTAAGAATAATAATGATAGTAATAATAATAATAATAATAATAATAATAATAATAATAATAATAATAATAATAATAATAATAATAATAATGGTAATATTAATATTATAATAATAATAATAATGATAATAATAATAATAATAATAATATTAATAATAATAATAATAATAATAATAATAATAATAATAATAATAATAATAATAACAATCATATTCATAATCACATTCATAATAATGATAATAATAATAATTATAATTATAATAATACTAATAATGAGAATAATAATTATAACTATAATAATAATAATAATAATAATAATAATAATAATAATAATAATAATAATATTAATAATAATAATAATAATAATAATAATAATAATAATAATAATAATAATAATAGTATTAATAATAATGATAATAATAATAAGAAGAATAATAACAATAATAGTAATAATGATAATAATAGCAATAGTAATAATAATAATGATAATGATAATAGTAATAACAATAATAATAACAATAGTAATAATAATAATGATAATAATAATGATAATAATAATACAAATAATAATACATTTATAATAATATTAGTAGTTATAATTATAATAATAATTATATATTAATGTATACAAATTATAAAAATGATAATAACATGGTTTGAACGGTGACGGTAATACTATTTGGGGTCATTTTTTAATGAAAAGATCGAATATGGTATCAAATTTAGTGCCCCATGTCTAAAACTATTGATTTTTGAGGGTTCAGAATTCAAGTGTTAATTTCAGATTGATGTCAATGGCACATGAAATTAAAAAAAAAAAAAAATTGGAAATTCAACGCTCAGTTCATTAAACATATTCACCTCTTTTTCTGGATTATGTAATTCAGATGATACATGACCATTAAAATAACTTTTTGATATATTTATGTCAAATTCTTGGAATTTGGAGTGCCCTAATCTAAGGGAAAATACACAAAATAATGTGGAGATCAAAATCATTTTCCTTAGATATGTCTTTCAAATGCCAAAAAAATTAATCAGTTTTCTTTAACTATTATTTCATTTCATTTCATTAATTTATTTAATTTTGTAGCAAATGATACAAATTTATAAATCATGATGTAAGTACATCGTGATGCTTATGGTGCATGATGTAACTACATGGTGATGCTTACAGTGCATGATGCAACTACATGGTGATGCTGACAGTGCATGATGTAACTACATGGTGATGCTTACAGTGCAAGATGCAACTACATGGTGATGCTGACAGTGCATGATGTATCTACATGGTGATGCTTACAGTGCATGATGTAACTACATGGTGATGCTTACAGTGCATGATGTAACTACATGGTCATGCTTACAGTACATGATGCAACTACATAGTTATGATTATGGTGCATGATGCAACTACATGGTGATGTTTACAGTGCATGATGCAACTACATGGTGATGTTTACAGTGCATGATGCAACTACATGGTGATGCCTACAGTGCATGATGCAACTACATGGTGATGTTTACAGTGCATGATGCAACAACACGGTGATGCTTACAGTGCATGATGCAACTACATGGTGATGCTTACAGTGCATGATGCAACTGCATGGTGATGCTTACAGTGCATGATGCAACTACATGGTGATGCTTACAGTGCATGATGCAACTACATGGTGATGCTTACAGTGCATGATGCAATTACATGGTGATACTTACAGTGCGTGATGTAACTACATGGTGATGCTTACAGTGCATGATGCAACTACATGGTGATGCTTACAGTGCATGATGTAGCTACATGGTCATGCTTACAGTGCATGATGCAACTACATGGTGATGCTTACAGTGCATGATGTAACTACATGGTGATGCTTACAGTGCATGATGTAAGTGCATGGTGATGCTTACAGTGCATGATGCAAGTACATGGTGATGCTTATGGTGCATGATGCAACTACATGGTGATGCTTACAGTGCATGATGCAACTACATGGTGATGCTTATGATGCATGATGCAACTACATGGTGATGCTTACAGTGCATGATGCAACTACATGGTAATGCTTACAGTGCATGATGCAACTACATGGTGATGCTTACAGCGCATGATGCAACTACATGGTGATGCTTACAGTGCACGATGCAACTACATGGTGATGCTTACAGTGCATGATGCAACTACATGGTGATGCTTACAGTGCACGATGCAACTACATGGTGATGCTTACAGCGCATGATGCAACTACATGGTGATGCTTACAGTGCACGATGCAACTACATGGTGATGCTTACAGTGCACGATGCAACTACATTGTGATGCTTATGGTGCATGATGCAACTACATGGTGATGCTTATAGTGCATGATGCAACTACATGGTGATGCTTACAGTGCACGATGCAACTACATGGTGATGCTTACAGTGCACGATGCAACTACATTGTGATGCTTATGGTGCATGATGCAACTACATGGTGATGCTTACAGCGCATGATGCAACTACATGATGATGCTTACAGTGCACGATGCAACTACATGGTGATGCTTACAGTGCACGATGCAACTACATTGTGATGCTTATGGTGCATGATGCAACTACATGGTGATGCTTATAGTGCATGATGCAACTACATGGTGATGCTTACAGTGCACGGTGCAACTACATGGTGATGCTTACAGTGCACGATGCAACTACATTGTGATGCTTATGGTGCATAATGCAACTACATGGTGATGCTTACAGCGCATGATGCAACTACATGGTGATGCTTACAGTGCACGATGCAACTACATTGTGATGCTTATGGTGCATGATGCAACTACATGGTGATGCTTATAGTGCATGATGCAACTACATGGTGATGCTTACAGTGCACGATGCAACTACATGGTGATGCTTACAGTGCACGATGCAACTACATTGTGATGCTTATGGTGGATGATGCAACTACATGGTGATGCTTACAGCGCATGATGCAACTACATGGTGATGCTTACAGTGCACGATGCAACTACATGGTGATGCTTACAGTGCACGATGCAACTACATTGTGATGCTTATGGTGCATGATGCAACTACATGGTGATGCTTACAGTGCATGATAAAACTACATGGTGATGCTTACGCTGCATGGTGCTCCCTCAGTAACATTGGGTTTCCTTTTGGTATGCCGCTCTGGGCAGCTTCCTCCATCTGAAATAGCACAAAATCATGACAAGATCACACTTTTAATTATTATAACTGACAGATATCTGTATGTTATAAATTATACATCAAAGTCCATCATTACGATCTTATGGCAGCATTGAAAATGTGTCCTAAACAAATACCCGATCATTAACAGAAAACTGGTCAGGTGATGTACCCCCACTTCCGATTTGTACTACTTGCTTACTCACCCATTTACAGTTTCCAAGCTACATCGGCTTGTGGTAATTACTGGTTTGTGATTATTAACGAGATCAAATACTAGTGCCTGAAAGACGATAATACTTTGTAGGTTTTTTCAATCAGTGGAGTATAGAGATGTTGCATGCATCATTTTGTTGCATGCAACTTTTCGTTGCAGCCGCTAGATCATCATAATTATGCAATTCTGTCGCTTTGAAACTGGACCATCATTATCAAATGCCGGACCTCAGGCAGAGCAGCCCGGGTATTACTAGTGAGATAAACTGAACCATCATGATCAAATGCCTGACCTCAGGCAGAGCAGCCCGGGTATTACTAGTGAGACAAACTGGACCATCATGATCAAATGCCGGACCTCAGGCGGAGCAGCCCGGGTATTACTAGTGAGATAAACTGGACCATCATGATCAAATGCCGGACCTCAGGCAGCGCAGCCCAGGTATTACTAGTGAGATCAACTGGACCATCATGATCAAATGCCTGACCTCAGGAAGAGCAGCCCGGGTATTACTAGTGAGATAAACTGGACCATTATGATCAAATGCCTGACCTCAGGCAGAGCAGCCCGGGTATTACTAGTGAGATAAACTGAACCATCATGATCAAATGCCTGACCTCAGGCAGAGCAGCCCGGGTATTACTAGTGAGATAAACTGGACCATCATGATCAAATGCCGGACCTCAGGCAGCGCAGCCCAGGTATTACTAGTGAGATCAACTGGACCATCATGATCAAATGCCTGACCTCAGGCAGAGCAGCCCGGGTATTACTAGTGAGATAAACTGGACCATTATGATCAAATGCCTGACCTCAGGCAGAGCAGCCCGGGTATTACTAGTGAGATAAACTGAACCATCATGATCAAATGCCTGACCTCAGGCAGAGCAGCCCTGGTATTACTAGTGAGACAAACTGGACCATCATGATCAAATGCCTGACCTCAGGCAGAGCAGCCCGGGTATTACTAGTGAGATAAACTGGACCATCATGATCAAATGCCTGACCTCAGGCAGAGCAGCCCGGGTATTACTAGTGAGATAAACTAGACCATCATGATCAAATGCCTGACCTCAGGCAGAGCAGCCCGGGTATTACTAGTGAGATAAACTGGACCATCATGATCAAATGCCGGACCTCAGGCAGCGCAGCCCGGGTATTACTAGTGAGATAAACTGGACCATCATGATCAAATGCCGGACCTCAGGCAGCGCAGCCCGGGTATTACTAGTGAGATAAACTGGACCATCATGATCAAATGCCTGATCTCAGGCAAAGCAGCGCGGGTATTACTAGTGAGATAAACTGGACCATTATAATCAAATGCCTGACCTCAGGCAGAGCAGCCCGGGTATTACTAGTGAGATAAACACATCACTGAGTATAGGCACTACTTGCAAGGCAATACTTGCATACTGAGTGAGGCAATGCACAATTCACTCGTCATTAAGATTTTTTGCACAAAGTCCTCCCAAGCATATAATGCATATTTTTTATTTAGGCTCTGCCAAGGACTAATCTGATTCATATCACTGAACAGCAGTTATGTAGCTTGAGCCCAAGATGAATGACCTATTGTGTACAGTGTAACAGCAGCTGGTTGCTAACAAGTGAACTGTGAATAGACTATGAAGATGTTGTCAGTTAAGAAGGTATAGATTACCCCTGTGTTGTGTATGGTGTAACAATAGCTGGATGCTAGTCAATGAATTGTGAAGAGTCTCTCTGGTTGAATGGTGTGATTACCCCTGATTTTAAGAAAATCTAGGGTGTCGGGTTGGAGGGGTCTAAGGGCCAAAAATTCTTAATGTTACTTAAGCGAGTGATTAAGTATTACTTAAGCGAGTAATTAGGTATTCAAAACAAATAATTATGATTAATTTGAACATTCATATCAACGGTTTTCAGTACCATCAAGTGCACAAAACGTGTGTTTAAATATTTGCGAGACTCAAGAAAATTATGCCCTCTTTTCAGCCACTAGCCCTTTTAAATTAATCACAAAGTTTGTTACAAATTTGCAAATTGATGCCTGAGATTCAAAAATGCTGCAAAAAGATCAAACATTTAACTGATTTTTCTGACATTTTCTGCTACTATGATGATTGTAATGGATATTACATCAAGGTAGCTAATGTTGCCTCTACATGTCCATATAGGCCCCCATGGTGTAGTGGTTAGTGCTTTGTCCTCTCACCCGCACGTCAGACCTCTGTGGTGTAGTGGTTAGTGCTTTGTCCTCTCACCCACACGTCAGACCTCCATGGTGTAGTGGTTAGTGCTTTGTCCTCTCACCAGCAGGTCAGAACTCCATTGGGTAGTGGTTAGTGCTTTGTCATCTCACCTGCACGTCAGACCTCCGTGGTGTAGTGGTTAGTGCTTTGTCCTCTCACCAGCAGGTCAGAACTCCATAGTGTAGTGGTTAGTGCTTTGTCCTCTCACCAGCACGTCAGACCTCCGTGGTGTAGTGGTTAGTGCTTTGTCCTCTCACCTGTAGGTCAGACCTCCGTGGTGTAGTGGTTAGTGCTTTGTCCTCTCACCAGCAGGTCAGACCTCCGTGGTGTAGTGGTTAGTGCTTTGTCCTCTCACCTGCACGTCAGACCTCCGTGGTGTAGTGGTTAGTGCTTTGTCCTCACCTGCACGTCAGACCTCCGTGGTGTAGTGGTTAGTGCTTTGTCCTCTCACCTGCACGCCAGACCTGGGCGTGGTGTAGTGGTTAGTGCTTTGTCCTCTCACCTGCACGCCAGACCTCCATGGTGTAGTGGTTAGTGCTTTGTCCTCTCACCTGCACGTCAGACCTCCGTGATGTAGTGGTTAGTGCTTTGTCCTCTCACCCGCACATCAGACCTCCATGGTGTAGTGGTTAGTGCTTTGTCCTCTCACCTGCACGTCAGACCTCTGTGGTGTAGTGGTTAGTGATTTGTCCTCTCACCTGCATGTCAGACCTCCGTGGTGTAGTGGTTAGTGCTTTGTCCTCTCACCCGCACGTCAGACCTCTGTGGTGTAGTGGTTAGTGCTTTGTCCTCTCACCTGCACGTCAGACCTCCGTGGTGTAGTGGTTAGTGATTTGTCCTCTCACCTGCACGTCAGACCTCCGTGGTGTAGTGGTTAGTGCTTTGTCCTCTCACCCGCACGTCAGACCTCCGTGGTGTAGTGGTTAGTGCTTTGTCCTCTCACCTGCATGTCAGACCTCCGTGGTGAAGTGGTAAGTGCTTTGTCCTCTCACCTGCATGTCAGACCTCTGTGGTGTAGTGGTTACGCTTTGTCCTCTCACCCGCACGTCAGACCTCCGTGGTTAGTGCTTTGTCCTCTCACCCGCACGTCAGACCTCCGTGGTGTAGTGGTTAGTGCTTTGTCCTCTCACCTGCATGTCAGACCTCCGTGGTGTAGTGGTTAGTGCTTTGTCCTCTCACCTGCACGTCAGACCTCCATGGTGTAGTGGTTAGTGCTTTGTCCTCTCACCTGCACGTCAGACCTCCGTGATGTAGTGGTTAGTGCTTTGTCCTCTCACCCGCACATCAGACCTCCATGGTGTAGTGGTTAGTGCTTTGTCCTCTCACCTGCACGTCAGACCTCCGTGGTGTAGTGGTTAGTGATTTGTCCTCTCACCTGCATGTCAGACCTCCGTGGTGTAGTGGTTAGTGCTTTGTCCTCTCACCCGCACGTCAGACCTCTGTGGTGTAGTGGTTAGTGCTTTGTCCTTCACCTGCACGCCAGACCTCCGTGGTGTAGTGGTTAGTGATTTGTCCTCTCACCTGCACGCAGACCTCCGTGGTGTAGTGGTTAGTGCTTTGTCCTCTCACCCGCACGTCAGACCTCCGTGGTGTAGTGGTTAGTGCTTTGTCCTCTCACCTGCATATCAGACCTCCGTGGTGAAGTGGTTAGTGCTTTGTCCTCTCACCTGCATGTCAGACCTCTGTGGTGTAGTGGTTACGCTTTGTCCTCTCACCCGCACGTCAGACCTCCGTGGTTAGTGCTTTGTCCTCTCACCCGCACGTCAGACCTCCGTGGTGTAGTGGTTAGTGCTTTGTCCTCTCACCTGCATGTCAGACCTCCGTGGTGTAGTGGTTAGTGCTTTGTCCTCTCAACTGCATGTCAGACCTCCGTGGTGTAGTGGTTACGCTTTGTCCTCTCAACTGCACGTCAGACCTCCGTGGTTAGTGCTTTGTCCTCTCACCTGCATGTCAGACCTTCGTGGTGTAGTGGTTAGTGCTTTGTCCCCTCACCCGCACATCAGACCTCCGTGGTGTAGTGCTTTGTCCTCTCACCTGCACGTCCTGAGTTCGTATCCCGGTGAGTCTGGAACCAGTGACTTAACAACTGGTTATCAAAGGCCGTGGCCGTCTTGATATAATGTCCAGCACTGGATGCTTTCAGGATGTTAAACCTTGCTATGCTATGCTATATACCGTACATTTAAAGATGGACATTGCATCATGTCGAGTTGAATAACACCAATGTAATATCATAAACTACCTTTAAGGCTGTAAATTTAGCCCTCAAATTTGCTGTCCTTTCTGACTTTGTCTGAAATGGCCCGGCATAAAGATTCTTTCCTTCTACCTCCTTACCATTGAGTTCATCTACACACTGTGAAAGAAATTTACAAAATGAATAAAATGTCACAGCTCATAGGAATACACAGGCACCAACATTAAAGGATTAGCTCAGTGGTGAAGGAAGTTTATCTAATATGAAAGAGGACTTCAAAACAAACAAAATGGTGAACAATCTTATGTATGTCAAATGACTGATGTAGTAAGTCTACTATAGAAGGTTTGCATACTCATCCTCACATTCTTAACAATTGTTAAAGTATTTAAAAAAAAACTGATTTAACTATTTGAATTATTTGGCTCAAACTTTCTTCAGGTGGTAAATTATAATTACACTTACAAAGATTACATTTTACTACTTTCCTGACATATCCAATGGTTTCTAAGCCACAAAACTTAAGGACAAAATATAATAATAGAATACATAAAGACATTGAGGAATTTGAGGCTGTGATTAATTCAGGGCAACAGGGGCAAGGAGGGGGCTAGAAGCAAACCCCTAGCTTGATCAAGAAAGGGGAAGGGTTTCACTGAACAAAATGGGCATTTATAAGGCATTAAGGGCACTTGTAAATTTGCTGATGACACTAAGCTGTACAAGTATTGTTACTGTTGCAAACTGATCTATATACATGTAGGTTAGTTTCTTGGTCTCAAACATGGCAGATGTCATTCAATGTTGATAAATGCAAAGTTATTCATTTTGGTCAGAGCAATCTGGGTTTTGATTACTGCATGAATGGTTCAAATCTTGGTTGTGTTGATCAAGAAAGGGATCTAGATGTTGTCATTACTAGTAATCTGAAGCCTTCTAAACAGTGTGTTTTAGCAGCTGCAAGGGTAAAAAGGATGCTTGCTTTGATTTAAAGAAATGTTTGTTTTCTTGGTAGAGAGGTTGTCCCTAATTTGTATAAGCATTGTTTTGACCATTGTCAAGCATGGTTTTTTTGCCAATTTAGTGGCCCTGTTGTTTAAACCCACAATCCATTTCTTAATTATTAAGTTCCCCTATGAACCCTACCCCCCTCCCTCTCCCCCCCCCCCTCCTTCCCTACTCCTTACTCCCCACTTCTCTGCAGTACTGTTTAAATTCCTCTTACCTTTTGAGCACTTTCATGATTTTCAAACGAAACAAATCCAGTTTTCTTTGAGTCTCCTTCCTTGTCCCGCATTACCTTGTGCGTCAGCACTCTCCCAAAAGGCTTACATAGATCCAATAATTCTTCATCATTAAGTAGTAAGTTTTTGAGGTAGACGTCCCAAAAGTATTCTGATTCATCATCAGATCTGAAGTATAAATAGAAAAGTAAAAATAATCAGACAGGCATAGACAGTGGGGGCATCAAGCACTACAAACTGGGAGGGACAATGGGGACCTACCTTTACCTCTCAACAGTTTCTGCTTGACTTGGACGAGTTGGGAGGTCCCCTAGTGTCGTCACTTTTAGAGCACTACACCTCCCCCTCCGTTATTCCCTTCATATTTTCTCCTCCTAAGTTTTGGATGAATTAGAACTTGAAAATTAATCACTGCAAGAAGTGGGTGGGGGGTGGGGGAGAGGGTGGGTCTTCTACCTATTTTAGGGTCCTTTGGACACCTTACATTTTGGCTGTTGAAATTGAAAGTCATCATTGAGTCCAGTACCCACTTTTTGAATGCAGGCTGCACCACTCATCACAATTAATATTTCAATTGTCAAAATAGTGTTATTTTGATTGTTACCATATTATCTTTAACACTCATACCAGCATACCTGCTTAATGAAATTAGGTTTTTATGGATGTGTTTGTGTGTGGTTGAAATGATTAACTGGCTTTACAAGTACTAGCACTGCAGGGAAGTAAGCCTGTGATAGACTGGCATCCTGTCCATAGAGAGCCATGTGTTCTTAACCGTTTACGCCAAAGAAACCCCAATTAATAAGCACCGGCCAGATAATTAAACTACATGGTGATGCTTACAGTGCATGATGCAACTACATGGTGATGCTTACAGTGCATGATGCAACTACATGGTGATGCTTACAGTGCATGATGCACCTACATGGTGATGCTAACAGTGCATGATGCAACTACATGGTGATGCTTACAGTGCATGATGCACCTACATGGTTTGTTTGTCTGTTTGATGAGGGCTTAACGGCACCACGACAGCAATTGAGGGTCAAATTGTGCCCCAGAGGTTAGATCATTCCAGAGGTAGGAAGGAGAGTAAGCAGCGGGAGATTGAGAGAAACATGAAAACAAAAAGCTAGAAAGCTGGGATTGAGAAAGGTGTATAAGTAAAAAAATAAAAGTAGAGAGAGGGGATGGCAGGGGAGGACTAAATATGGTTGTAGAGGGAAGCATTATGAAGGAAGGAGATAATTCTATCCAAAGCTGAAGGGTTTTTTTTTGGAAGAGCTTGGCTATTGAGTTTTGGGGAGCAAGGAAGGTCTGGGAAGGTTGTACAGGGGGCAAGCAAGGAGAATGTGATGGACTGTGAGGGTGCAATAGCAATTGTTGCAGAGGGGTGGGGGAGCCAATTAAGGAGATGGGAGTGAGTGAGGTGGGTGTGACCTATTCTAAGGCAGGTAATGTAGACGTTGTCGACATGGGAGAGGTTGTGAATGGTGGCTTTGGTGGGCTGGATGACGTGGAGTTTGTTATCAATTTGGAAGTCCCATGAGGTTTGCCAGTGGCCACGAACAAGGGAAGCGATAAGCGGTTTGATGTCAGAAAGGGTTTTGGGAAAAGGAATAGGGGGAATGTTGAGGGCAAGCTTGGTGGCTGCATCAGTCCTGTCATTGCCAGGGATGCCAACATGGCTGGGTATCCAGAAGAAAAGAATATGTTTTCTGCAGAGGGGGAGGGGCAAAAGGAATTTACGGAGGATGAGGTGAGATGTGGGGTTATCCCATTTAACATTGAGTAATGAAGTAAGGACAGCCTTGGAGTCGGAGAAGATGGCAAAGTGGCTGAGCGGAGAGTACTCAATAAAGTTAAGGGCGAGCAGGATGGCCTTGACCTTGGCCGAGAAGATGGACGAGTATTCGGAAAGCCTGCTACTGAGGATGATGTCTTGGAAGATGGCAGCAGCAGCTGTCTTGTCACCTTCCTTGGAGCCATCAGTATAGATGGAGGTGTAGTTTGAGAGTTTTTTGATCTGGTTGTGGAGGTTGATAAAGAGGTTAGGGTGGCTTTGAGTTTTGTGAGGAGTGGAGAGGCATAGTTGGGTAGAAGGGAGGTGGGTGGCCAGGGAGGAAACGTGGACCAGGTGGTGAGAGAAGAGATGAAGTTGTTCCAAGTGTTGGTTTTACTGTCCTTGATAATGAGCCTGGCTTTGGCATGGTTGATGCGAAAGAGGTTGAAGTAGTGGGTGGTCCAGTTAGTTTTGAAGTTCCTGAGGGCCCTCTTCCTGTTCTTGATGGCGGTTTTGCAGTCATTAATGAACCAGGGGTTGGGGAGTGGTTAGAAGGTTTGGAAGTTTTGGGAATGAAGCAGATGGCGATGTTGATAAGGATGTTACTGAAGTTTGACATGGGATCTTCACCCTCGAGGAGATGAGGGAAGAGGTGCGAGTCACAGAGGGTTTCAAAAAGGGACCAGTCAGCCTTCTCAAGGTTCCAATTGGAGGTGTGGTTGGTGGGGTTTGAAAGTTGAAGTGAATACGAAGAGGATAATGGTCACTACCACAGAGATCAGCAGTGACCTTCCAGTCAAAATCAAGGAGGTGGTTGGGGGAACAGATAGACAAGTAAATACAGGTGAGGGAGCCTGTGGCAGAGTGAAGGTAGGTCGGGGAGTTAGTGTTGGGCAAGGAGAGGCTGTGCTGTCGAAGAGTGTTTTCGACTAGCTTGCCTCTGGGGGTGGTGGTATTGGAGCCCCACAGGGGTTTGTGGGCATTGAAGTCACCAAGAAGGATGAAAGGGGTGGGGAGCTGAGAGATGAGGTTTTTAAAGCTGGTTGGTTGAACGTTGGCATTGTGGGGAGATAGATATTGCAAAGAGTGAAGGTTTTGTGGAAGGAGATAGACATACAGATGGCCTGAAGGTCAGTGTTCACATGAACAGGGCTGTGTGCGATATCGTGTCTAATGAGAATGAAGACGCCCCCACAGTCCCTGTCGGTATCCACTTGATGTTTATGGCAGCAGGTGAAGTTGTTGAGGAAATAATGGTCAGTGGTTTTCAAGAAGGTTTCTTGTAGGCAGAAGATGGTCGGATTGAAGGTGGTGGCCAGTGGGTCAATTTCTTCTGAATTGGCCTTAAGTCTTCTGACGTTCCATTGTATAATGTTGTGGGTGTTATTGTAATTGTTTGTGATGCATGCCATAAGGAGGCAGAGGGTTATCTGGAGGAAGATCTGGTAGGTCTGAGTTGGCTTTTTTTCTTCTTTGGATCTGACCCTGTTTCTTAGGGAGCGGTTGTTTTTGAAAGTTGGACATGAAGTATGTTCGGTTTGTTCAGTAATCGAACAATCCATGTTCTCTACAGTGTCGTATGTGTGGGTTTGGGTGGTGGACTGTTTGTTGATTGGTTGTTTGTTGGTTTGTTGTTTGTTGGTCTTATGATTGTTTGCCTGGTTAGCTTCAGTTTGATGGTATTAGATGTGTTGGGGTGGGGGTCTTAGAGAAGGAAGGAAGGTTGAGGAGAGAAGTGGTGGTGGAGGTGGTTTGGATAATGGGTGTGGTTGGGTTGTTGGCAATGGTGATGGGCTCAGTTTTAGTTGTGTTGGGGATTGGTGTTGGAGGAGACTGTGTTCGAGTAGGAAGGTTTGGTGTGGAGGGAAGCGAGTAATGGTTTCCTGGCCACTGGGTAAGTGATTTTGGGATTAAGGGTTTTCAGTTTGGTTATTTCCTTTTCCTGAAGCCAGGTGGGGCAGTCTTTTGAGAAAGAGGGGTGAGTACCAACGCAATTGGTGCAGAGTGGGGTGTTGGTGCAGGAGGTGCTGTTATGGTCTGGGGCTCCACAGTTACCACAGTACACTTGGCTGCAGCAGGAGTTTTCCAATGGCCATACCTTTGGCAATTAAGGCAAAGGAGGGGGTTGGGAATGTAAGGGGTGACTGGGATTCTCAGGTAGCCAGCAGTGATGTTGGAGGAGAGAGTTGGTGTGGCGAAAGTTAGGAAGATGGTATTGGTGGGTTTTTGGCACCATCTCTATTGAGGACGAGACAACAAGCTTCAGTAATGTGTTGGCTAGTAAGTTCCTCAACGAGGTTATCATCGGTCAAGTAAGCAAGGTCTCTAGTTCTGATGTCTTTGCTGGAGTTCAGGGAATGGTGGGGGGTGACTGTAATGTCAATACCAGATTAGGTAGGGTTTTGGTGGAGAGGAGGGTGGTGGCTTGAATGTCCCTGGTGCAGTGCACCATGCCAGGGTCATGGGGAGGGAAGGGAGGGTCAAGGCAGAAGCATTTCTTTATGATAAAAAAAAAAAACAAGGGCCGAGAGATCGAGGCAACTAGATAAAACAATCACGGAACTACTATAGGAGGACCGCTGTACATTATCGAAAAGGGCTTGAAAGTCTGGACAAAACAGGAGGAAAAAACAAAAGAATGGTCTTACCGAAAGCAAATACCCATCCACAGAAAGAGAATCCCGGAAAATGAGGATATGGAGCAAAAACTAGGTGATAAAGTGGAAAGTAAAGTGTAACGGAATAAAATGTTTGAGAGAGAAGAAAAGGAAATCAAGTTGCTCTCAATGCATCAAAAAATGTGATGCTTACAGTGCATGATGCAACTACATGGTGATGCTTACAGTGCATGATGCAACTACACGGTGATGCTTACAGTGCATGATGCAACTACATGGTGATGCTTACAGTGCATGATGCAACTACATGGTGATGCTTACAGTGCATGATGCAACTACATGGTGATGCTTACAGTGCATGATGCAACTACATGATGATGCTTACAGTGCATGATGCAACTACATGGTGATGCTTACAGTGCAAGATGCAACTACATGGTGATGATTACGGTGCATGATGCAACTACATGGTGATGCTTATGGTACATGATGCAACTACATGGTGATGCTTATGGTGCATGATGCAACTACATGGTGATGCTTACAGTGCATGATGCAACTACATGGTGATGCTTACAGTACATGATGCAACTACATGGTGATGCTTATGGTGCATGATGCAACTACATGGTGATGCTTACAGTGCATGATGCAACTACATGGTGATGCTTAAAGTGCATGATGCAACTACATGGTGATGCTTACAGTGCATGATGCAACTACATGGTGATGCTTACAGTGCATGATAAAACTACATGGTGATGCTTATGGTGCATGATGCAACTACATGGTGATGCTTACAGTGCATGATGCAACTACATGGTGATGCTTACAGTGCATGATAAAACTACATTGTGATGCTTATGGTGCATGATGCAACTACATGGTGATGCTTACAGCGCATGATGCAACTACATGGTGATGCTTACAGTGCACGATGCAACTACATGGTGATGCTTACAGTGCACGATGCAACTACATTGTGATGCTTATGGTGCATGATGCAACTACATGGTGATGCTTACAGTGCATGATAAAACTACATGGTGATGCTTACGCTGCATGGTGCTCCCTCAGTAACATTGGGTTTCCTTTTGGTATGCCGCTCTGGGCAGCTTCCTCCATCTGAAATAGCACAAAATCATGACAAGATCACACTTTTCATTAATGTATTAAACTGACAGATATCTGTATGTCATGAATTACACACCAAAGTCTATTACATTTAAAGGCATAGCAAAGACTCAAAAAAGTTTGGTCAGAATTTGCTGCACCACTTTAAACATAGACATCTAAAAAACTAAAGATTTACAAAAGAACAAATAAAGGTTTCCCTTTAAATCAATCACAAAATTTGCTTAAATTTGCAAATTGATGCCTGAGATTCAAAAATGCTACAAAAAGATCAATATTTAACGATTTTTCTGACATTTTCTGCTACTATGATGATTTTAATAGATATTACAGCAAGGTAGCTAATGTTGCCTCTACATGTCCATACAGACCTCCATGGTGTAGTGGTTAGTGCTTTGTCCTCTCACCAGCAGGTCAGACTTCCGTGGTGTAGTGGTTAGTGCTTCGTCATCTCACCTGCACGTCACACCTCCGTGGTGTAGTGGTTAGTGCTTTGTCCTCTCACCCGCATGTCAGACCTCCATGGTGTAGTGGTTAGCGCTTTGTCCTCTCACCCGCACGTCAGACCTCCATGGTGTAGTGGTTAGTGCTTTGTCCTCTCACCAGCAGGTTAGACTTCCGTGGTGTAGTGGTTAGTGCTTTGTCATCTCACCTGCACGTCACACCTCCGTGGTGTAGTGGTTAGTGCTTTGTCCTCTCACCCGCACGTCAGACCTCCATAGTGTAGTGGTTAGTGCTTTGTCCTCTCACCAGCAGGTCAGACTTCCGCGGTGTAGTGGTTAGTGCTTTGTCATCTCACCCGCACGTCAGACTTCCGTGGTGTAGTGGTTAGTGCTTTGTCATCTCACCCGCATGTCAGACCTCCATGGTGTAGTGGTTAG
This sequence comes from Chiridota heheva, assembly GCA_020152595.1. Lineage (NCBI taxonomy): Eukaryota > Metazoa > Echinodermata > Holothuroidea > Apodida > Chiridotidae > Chiridota > Chiridota heheva. The sequence goes on along the minus strand of JAIGNY010000375.1, from coordinate 883,084 downwards.
TGCTTTGTCCTCTCACCCGCGCGTCAGACCTAAGTGGTGTAGTGGTTAGTGCTTTGTCCTCTCACCCGCACGTCAGACCTCCGTGGTGTAGTGGTTAGTGCTTTGTCCTTTCACCCGCACGTCAGACCTCTGTGGTGTAGTGGTTAGTGCTTTGTCCTTTCACCCGCACGTCAGACCTCTGTGGTGTAGTGGTTAGTGCTTTGTCCTCTCACCCGCACGTCAGACCTCCGTGGTGTAGAGGTTAGTGCTTTGTCCTCTCACCCGCACGTCAGACCTCTGTGGTGTAGTGGTTATGCTTTGTCCTCTCACCCGCACGTCAGACGTCCGTGGTTAGTGCTTTGTCCTCTTGCCTGCATGTCAGACCTCTGTGGTGTAGTGGTTAGTGCTTTGTCCTCTCACCCGCACGTCAGACCTCTGTGGTGTAGTGGTTAGTGCTTTGTCCTCTCACCTGCACATCCCGAGTTCGTATCCGGGTGAGTCTGTAACCAGTGAGTTCACAACTGGTTATTAAAGGCTGTGGCCATCTTGATATAATGTCCAGCACTGGATGCTTTCGTGACGTTAAACCTTGCTATGCTATGCTATGTACCGTACATTTAAAGATGGACATTGCATCATGTTGAGTTTAATAACACTAATGTAATATCATAAACTACCTCTAAGGCTGTAAATTTAGCCCTCAAATCTGCTCTCCTTTCTGACTTTTTCTGAAATGGCCCGGCATAAAGATTCTTTCCTTCCACCTCCTTACCATTGAGTTCATCTACACACTGTGAAAGAAATTTACAAAATGAATCAAATGTCAGATATGTTACACAATACATGAATACACAGGACAACAGAGGCAATGAAGGGAAGAAAGGGAGGAGGGGGGGGGGGCAAGGGCTTAAAAAGTTCCCTTAGTGAAAGGAAGGTTTTCCTTTTTAAAGGTTTTACTTATTCTCAGGAATCAAACAAACTTAATATATTAATATGTTTTAAATGATTACAGATGTACATTTGATACAAATGTGGGCTAAACCTTAATGTTTCTTTGTTTGATAAGGGCTTAACGGCACCACGACAATGAGGGTCAAATTGTGCCTGAGAGGTCAGATCAATCTACAGGTAGGAAGAAAAGGAAACGGGGAGAATGAGAGAAATTCAAGAACAATAAGTCAGAATGTGCATGGGTAAAACAAAAACAAAGTAGAGGGGGTGGAAGAGGAGAATTAAATATGGTTGATTCTTTTGCTTTGTTTTTTTAAGAAATGTAAGACAATATAGCAGTCTTTAACAGAAATAAGTGATAAGCTAACATGCGCAAGAAAAAGACTTTCTGCAAGCTAGCAAAACTTTCTACAAGCTAGCAAAACTTTCTGCAAGCTTGTGCAAGCTAACAGATATTTTTGTTAGCTTGCGCAAGCTAATGTTGGTTTGCGCAAACTAACACACTTGCATTTTTTAGCTCGCCACAAGGTTTCAGCAAGGTTGCGCAAGCTAAAAATTATTTTTATGATATTCTTCAAAAGCCTCTCTTGAATTCCTCCTACCTTTTGGGCATCTTCATGATTTTCAAAGGAAACAAATCCGGATTCTTTTGAGTTTCCTTCCTTGTCCCGCATTACTTTGTACGTCAAAACTTTCCCGAAAGGCTCACATAGGTCTAATAGTTCTTCATCACTAAGTAGTAAGTTTTTGATGTAGACTTCCGTAAAGTTTTCTGATTCATCAGCATACACTTGGACAACATTGGAATGGGGCATATGCGTGCTAACAGACCTGTAATATCAATTTATAAGAGTTGAAATGATCATAATTGAAAAAAATTGATAGGGGCTGTCAAAATAAATCAGTGGAAAGCCACATGTGAGGAAGAAGGGGGTCTTCTCCCCCAACTCTACCCACCCAGTAGCTGGCAGCCCTGGGCCTGGTAATGAAAACCTTCCTACAAATAATTTAGTAATCAATTGAAATTGTGGAGCGATGCTTACAATTCACATCCATTCAGAAGCAAGCCGTCCCCTTTCTGTATAGCTTTCTCAGCAGCTTCTTCTGTCTCAAACGTGATAAAACCATTGCCGTAATTTTCTCCCAAATCATTGGTTGGTACCTGTAATGTAAAGTAATATAATATTAATAGATAATGAAAAGCTGATTCTTTCATGTAACAATGATTTTTTTTTTTTTTTTTTTGGGGGAAGGGTGCACAGCAGTCTAGCTGAAAAATAAGGGCTGCCAAAAAGGTATCAGCTCTGAGCATGGTAAATAGTATGGGGTCCAGGGACCTGCTCATCTAGGGGCAAAGCCCTGGTAAGGTTCCAAGGGACAAATTCCTGGAAGCTCTGAAGATTCCTTATTTTTTCAACATAAAGGCTTAAAACGAAGGAAGATTTTGAAGCAAAGGAAGGAAGATTTTCAGGGGGTACCAACCCCCTTTACCCCCTTAAGGACGTCTATTATCAATTCTATGCACTGGATATCCCGCAAAGCTCAAAGTATGAGTCATATAAATAAGAACCAGAAATCAAATAGTTCACAAACCTTGCATGAAAAAATGCTACCAAAAGCTGAGAAGGTCTCATACAACGCTTTGTTATCGATTGACTTGTGCAAATTCTCGACCAAAATAGATGTTACAGAAGGTGGATGCTGAGAAGAATCTTGTTGACACCTCAAGACATGCATTGGTTTGCCTTTTATGACATCATGATTTATGGTGCTAAAGGCTCTCATGGCTAAAAAAGTAACAATTTATTTCTGAATGTCTGTGACTTGACAAATATGTACATTAATGTTATCTTCTGCAAACACATGACGTAACAAATAGGGAGTAGGTTCCTTGGGTTTTGCTTGAAGCTATCTAAAACAAACTTATATTATCTACATGTCTTTAAAGAATTAGTTTACTGGTCAAACAAGTTAATCTTCATATGAAAGAGGACTTATATTAGAAACAAAATGGTGAAAAAACTTCTTCATTATCTTATTTTGTTAAGGAAATATTCAAATTTAAAGCGGTATCATATCTGCATGGGTGGGATTTGCCTGCCGAAAGTGGGGGCAAAGTCAAAAGTGGGGGAAACCACAAAATTATACTTAGATGCAAAAAAACACCATACAAAAAGATACGAATTCAGGAAAGGGGGCGGGCAAAACCACAAAATCATACTAAGATGCAAAAATCACCATACAAAAGATACAAATTCAGGAAAGGGGGCGGGGCAAAATATTATACTAAGATGCAAAAATCACCATACAAAAGATACAAATTGGAAAGGGGGCAAAACTACAAAATCATACTAGAATGCAAAAAATCACCATACAAAAGATACAAATTTAGGAAAGGGGGGGGGGGGCGGGGCAAAACCAAAAAATTTCACTTAGATGCAAAAAAACACCATACAAAAGATACAAATTCGGGAAAGGGGGGGGGGGCAGGGCAAAACCACAAAAAAGAGACAGGAAGAAATAGAAGAAGCTACTACATGAAGCGTCAATCTCCCATTAAGTGTGCAAGCTCTTTCCTTTCAGTATGCTATCATAGGGGCATTAATAATATGCCCAACGTGCATTAGATAGAGGCATCATATTACACTCACACATGTTGGCAATGTAATTAGATCGTAGCTGTGCCAGGACAAGCAAATAATGATATCATATTAGGTGGCCCTTGCTCTGGCGAGGCGTGTGATGTGCAACCGTCCATTTTGGCCAAAATCGGCAATTGCAGTGCATACTAAACGGAAAGCGGAGGTACATGTCATGCCACAGTCATGAGAGGAGAGCGGTACGGTACATGGCCTAATATTGATAGTCTTCACATTTGATTTTTCACTTATTGACTGACGTGTAATATGTTTGTTGCGCATGTTTCAATAGTAAAAAACAAACCTGCAGTAACTAGGCAAGATGCACCAAATTGTGAATCAGAGAAACTTCTGTCCTGTCATGATGCCAAATATCAAGAAAAGCTGGGAGTGATATCAGTTCGAATAAAAGTACATGCTGCGACTTTTACGTTAAAAAGTTTGCAAAAAATCCAACCCGATATCATGTTGAGGGCAGCCTCATGTTTACTCAAACACAAAACGTTCTTTCATTAGATCCCAGACAAAACTTTGACACCCGATACGGCTATCTGTGAATGCAGACACCCGATACGGCTATCTGTGAATGCCGACACCCAATACGGCTATCTGTGAATGCCAACGAAAATAAATCTTGTGGTTATTCACTGTCCATGTGTGCACATCTCCATAGTTAATGCACCTCCATAGTTAATGCACCATTTCCGTTTGTTTATTACATTAGGAAGCCAGTGCACTGTGCAGTACCACAGGATACATGTTTACCTATAATTCATGGACGAGTGAACAGAGACGTGGGCTTAAATTTCAAGCAATTTTGACCATGCACCATCGGGTGACCTTAGGAATTATTAAGTTGAACAGTTGAGTTTAGATAAGGACCTTAGTATTTTTTTGCTTAATTGATTAAGGTTTTGGGAGGATAAAACTTCTTCCGAATCTGGAGAAATTGTACTCTACTCGTTCGGCTGATGTTTGCATTAAAAAAGAGTGGCAAGAGCTTAGGCCTTAGTTGTCAGTTGATTTTGTGTGTGTGTCTTTCTCCATTATTTATCTCAAGTTTTCTAGATAAGATTACACTTTTATTTGAGGGTCTTGATTGTTGAATGACCATAAGGAATATGTGGACTACCCTTCTACATATGACAACTTGTGAGAAATTTGTTATCTACAACTTCCACACATCTTAGGACAAAGGCACTAATGTTAGATTTGTTTGCATGGTCGGTTAAGTTTAAGTGATAACTAACTTATGTACTTGCCAAAATGCCAAAATTGACTTGGAATTTGTTTGACCAGTTGTTTAGTGGGTGGGGGGAGGGGACCTGCATTTTTTGAAAACTAAGCATTTTTTTTGCTATGTACAAATACTGAAGTAGAAAGTGCGTAGGGCTCTCAGTACAGGGGGGGGGGGGATCTCAAAATTTCCAGATTTGAAATTAACTATATATGCTGAGGTATCTGAAAAATTAGGCGCTGACCTTTTAAGGTCGGGAAGTGGGAAGGGGGGGGGGTGACAACTAGGACATGAGAGTTGTGTGGTCCAAGGATTTTCTTAAGAAGCTTTAGCGGGGTCAAGTGGCAAAGCCTGTTAGGGACCCAGGGGCGGAGGTCTCAAAATTATGTTTTTGATGGCCCGCAATGGCAATGGAAAACTTCTCAATGAAAATAACAAAAAAGGTATAGCAGACAACCTTGCATGGTTCTCTGGTTAGGAGTGCTCTAGCCCTGGAAGCACTGAAGATTCCATGCTTTTCATGGCCCCAACTGACTTAAAAATGATAATAATAATTAGCTATATACAGTAATTAGGAACATAATCCAGACGACTGCTCAAAATTATGTGTTCATTTCTGTAATTAATATTTTCAGTTGGATTCTGAATTTTGGAACCGAACTGATTCCATCCCCGAATAAGAGGCAGAACTTTGCCACTATAGCCTACAATTAGTATTCACATATACCTGTATATTAATTTTTTTTAAATTACACTTAAATAAAATTTGAATTTCTAAAAAATTTACAAATATCTAAATCTATTTTGCTGGTGTCAAAATTAGAAACAGACCCTGATCAGGTCAAAAATGTAGAAATTTCTAAACACAAATTTGTACAGATTTTGAAAACAATTTAACAGATGGGCTCACAGAAAGTGGGGGTACGTCACCCCGTCATACCCCTTTCCCTACTGGCCTGGAAGCCGGAGTCCTTATGCTGTCATAACATTGACTATATCGGAATGAGTAAAAGCTTCTGCCATTTTGAGGAAAAAAGCAAGATATTTTGACGAAAAACCTTGAAAATTTTAAAGTAAAATTTGGATATATATTGTACTAATAATTGAGAGATTTTTAAGATAAGTGGGATATTTAAAAAAAATCTTCAGACATTTCGAGGAGCAGGTCAAATATTTTGAGGAAGAACATTGGAAATTTTGAGGAAAAAGTTGGATATATTGAGCAAGAAAATAAAGAGTTGGAGAAAAGAGTTGGATATTTTGAGGAAAAAGTCGGAAATTGGGTAACTCTAAATATTTTGGTGGGTGGGTGTGGGGGCAGGGGCGGCAAAAACTAACTTAGGCCAGAATATTTCTTGAAGAAAGTTTTCTGACATAGGGAGTACATTTTTGGATAAAACTCTGGCTAAACTCTTGATAAGGCTCTAGCTTGGGAAATTAACTCTCGCTACCGGGCCTGTAGTGACACTATATACTGTCTAACGTGCTAAATTTCCAAGAAGAAAAGACTTGAGATTGAATCCAATTGGGTATTAATCATAAAAAAAGGTAAAAGAGAACACGTAAAGAATTAAAGAAAAAGTCCTAGAATCATTGCTTTTAGAATAACGTGAACAATAATTACGGCATAAATAATTTTAAAGGATTGTATTAAATGATAAGAAATATAATTTCAATATATTTTCAGTATATATGACAGAAATATCTGTCATCGATAATTTACATAAAATCTATTCTAACAAACAGAAACATAAGAAAATTAATTGCCATGAATTATCAATTGATTAATGGTTTCAGAGCATTAGATATTTAATCATTTGTATTAGTCTTCTTTTAAAATTCATTCCTTTATCTAACACTATTATCAGTGTTAAGTAAATAAAAAGAAACTTGGCAAAATAGCCTTTTCTTGACATTCAGAGAGCTTTCTTTGCTACTGTACAATTCCCTGCATAAACCTATATATTCCAGAATTTCCAGTATGGCCTGTTTTTAACACACAGTATCTAACCTATTAATAGGAATACATTGTTTTCAGAGAGATTTCAAATGTACAAACATCACTGACCTTGTGAGACCATGTTAACAGTTAATAGCTGGTGAGACTAGATCAGTAATGAACTATAAGTGATACAAAAAGTAACTCTGAATGCAACTGCTTTGTGCATTCAGGCATGATGAATAAACAGTCATTCAGTGGTTTAAACAACTGTGTGCAGCCCTAAACAGTTCAGTCAATTCGTCTGATTATGGTACTAGCTCCATGATCTGAACAAAAAAACCGTCTTGCAAACTTTTTAGAACAACATTTTCATCATGTATATCTAAAGCATCAAAATGGAGGCTAATTGAGTCAATCATCAATTTTGCACAACATGTAATCCATGTGAATTGCATTCGATTTAGTATAACAACCCTTCAACTAATGTGTAGTTAATGTACAACTTCCTAATGTCAACCGTACGGAGGGAAGCTAGTAAGACCTGTATTTTGGCTAGGCCTGCACACATTATTCGCTTGATCGAGTGAACGGAAAATACAGTATTGGCACTAAAATAAGATATCTTTTAATTTTCAGGCTTACCTGCTAAATTCCAACGCAAACTCTGCTCTGTTGAAGGTGTCAGAAATAAAGGAACATAACATACGAAGCTTTAACTTATGGCGAGACCTTGCTCTACAGCAGCTGACTGTGCTTGTGTACGCTGCTATGCTTGCTTTTCGGGTTAAAGCGTTGAATGGGATTCCCCTTTTTAACAATTACGTCATGTATCAGGGCGTAGTTATAATACCAAATCACATTCACGCTCTATTTATTTGTTATATGATACTTTAAGGAGACATAAAGTCTGATAAAATCATTATTTCATATGACAGAGGAAAAAATCTTAACCAACTGACACAAACAGCAAGTCACAATCTTATTCCTATCTCAAGTTATTCATCTTTGAAATCGACAAATTGGGGCTGCCATTTTGTTTAATTCTGTATTGAAATATTGTGCATGATGACATAATTTCCCCATTAGGGATGTAAGGATTGCAAAGTATTTCTTTACAAATGTGATTTAAGTTTTTATTCCAAAATGATGTGGCACAATTTTTAACAGCATGTTTTTATAATTTCATGTGTACACACAAATTTCTTTGACCCTTACAAAAAAAAAACAATTTTGTATAAGCTAGAAAACCTGAGATAGATTATAAAGAAATACAAAGCATTCCAACATCCTGCTGGGCTGATTACATCATAATCTGCATGTTTTGAAATCAAAATGGCAGCTCCCACGGTACTATTAAGTAGTAGCATTACAGTTTTTAATAATTACAAAAAACTGTTTTAGATTGCTTCGGGAGTTATTAAACTTAGTTAGGAAATTTGTTATTTTCAATTCTATCATATGAAATAAGGATTATGAGAGACTTTATGTCCCCTTTAAATGTCTTCTATACGGTTTCCTTACAACAAATCCCAGATTTGGATTATATAAAATTTATATCTGGCTAATATCTGGGATAATAAAGTTTGATCTGGTCACATCAAGCCAGAATAAACTTGACTGTGGGCCTATTTCAAGTTATATCAAGTTATATCTGCTCAATGTTTTAAATGGCCAAATCTAGGATTGATATCAAATCTAGATCTGGATTTGATATAAATTTAGGATCTGGCCCAGATACGGATCATTTCTGGGATTTATATATGGTTGTTATGTGTGGGTTAACATTAGGCCTATGCATTACAATATTTTACATTCAATTACTAGCATATCATTTCATTGGTTTTCTGCTTGTGTATTATCTATTATTATTATTGTATATTCCAGTACAAATTTAAAATATTTGTAAAAAGGAAAAAAGTACATGCATATACTTGTTAACACACATAGCAGAAAATGAAAGAATATGAATAAATAAATAGGGAGAAAAATTAAAGATAAAAGGTTTAAAACAGTAATTCTAACTCTCCTGTCTGTAAGTAAATTGCTGCACGGTAAATGAATGAATTTTTGTAGACGTTTATTCTGTATTTTGGCAATATGTTAGGGTTTCGAAGGTTTCTGTTTGAACGTACTAGATGACTTTGTAATGTATGGCGTAAAAGATGGTTTTGTTCTTTGTTGATTTTTGTCGCCATTGCAATGAATTCCGATTTCGCCCTGTCATTTAAAATTTCAATAAGCATGGGATAATGTAGCTTAAGAATCTTTGTATGCTTTACACAATCAGACAATAATGCCAATGATTTTTTAAAGTTTATTTGAGTTATACACCGGTGACCGTTTCATATCTTGGGACCATTCTCCACTCCCCGTAACTTCCCATGATGGCTTAATAAAATGTACGCGATGGATTCCATTTAACTGTTATGGTTTAGAGATTTAAGTGACACTTTACACCCTGGTTATAGAGTCACTTGAGTGCCCTGGTTCAGGTATATGGTTCCGCCCATGATGTCGCTAGAGGGAGGGGGAACTATTTTGTATGAATTTTTTTGATTTTCACGGGAATTTATTTTCTGCCTCTATCAAATTATAGAAATGGCAACACCAATTCTAAAATTTAGGATTCTTCTTCCCACTAATTAAAGTTTTTGTTCGATTTTGGGACATCAAAAACAAGAAATCTTCATGGCTTCTGGGTACTTTGCCCCTGGACGGTGGACCCTTAATAGGGCTTTTCCATGGCCCTGGACCACAATTTTATTGAATATTCTTTTCTGGCTGTTTTGAAGGGTTACCCAAATGCTTATCACAGGGGCCGCGGAGACGGGAGGGGGCGGCTGTAGGCTTTAGCCTCCATTATTTCTCGGCCAAAATAGAAGATGTGGCCTGAGAGGATTTCAGCTTTCTGGTTTTCCTGTTCGGGAGGTAAAATTGGGGAAATTATTAAAATGAAATTGAAACAATTGGTTAGATTAAAGGGAAATTTGGTCAAACCATTTGAAAGTTTGGTCAAATTTGTCACAAATTTCCCGAAAATTGACAACATCTTTCTCAAAATCTAAGAAAATTGCAATTAAATCACATAAACGGAATTTCACGAAAATTATCCCGTAATATGGAGAGAAAAAAAATGGGTATATTTATTTGAAATTTGTCAAATATTTCCTCAAAATCCAAAAAATTGTCTAAAACTGAAGGAAATTTCCCGAAAATATAGGAAAATGGCCCAAACTGAACAAAATTTTCCGAAAACTGTTGATGAATGAAGATAAAATGGATATAAAAAATTGGTATAATTATTTGAAATTTGTCATGTATTTCCTTAACCCCCACCCTCGCCCCAAAAAATGGAGAAAATGTAGGAAATTTCTTGAAAATTGGGGGAAATGATCCAAAAATGAACGAAATGTCCCAAAATTGTCAAAGAATTCTGAAAAATACTGCTTAAAATTTCCCGAAAACAAGAGCTCGAGGCCTGGAATTGGGGTTGGGTGAGCAAACAGTCCCTTTTCGGGAACCTATCACGAATCCACCCAGTTGGAAACTTCTGTCAGGATACACCCCTCCAATTTAGAAGACCCATAACGACGGCAGCTTCCTGGCGGTCGAAACTGACCTAAGTCGGGCAGGGATGTGAACTGTCACGGTCGAGTGCACTGTTTAAATCAGTGATTTAACGGAATCATGCCCGACTGGGCTAGATATCAGGGTTTTATGCCCTCCCGACTCGGCGTGATGCTGACAACATGATTTTTGGGAACCGTATTTAGTCGGGCAGAAATATGAAATGCCGGATGTACTGCATGCTTAAATCAGAGATATAATATCTGAAT
>JAIGNY010000375.1:812500-867500 GCA_020152595.1 Chiridota heheva | reverse complement strand
AAATTATTGCATAGAAAAGGAGAAAACCGAAGTGTAAAACTTATAAAATGTTTTCCCAAAACTTCATTTTCAACACGAAGCGGAAAAAATTGTGATAAAACAAATATAAATGTGCACAACAAGATACCATAAGAAAAACCTTGGAAAACAGAACAAATGATAGGTAAAAAGAAAAGAAAAGAAAAGAAAGAAGAAGAAAATATTAGATTAAGCAATTACACACCTGCACAGCTTAATGACTAAAAGTTAATCTTGGTACACTTGACATGCCTATAACTTTTTTAAATAGCTGAATAGAGTTCTGGTTTAACATTTTTGCATAATATCATCAAGTGAGTTCCAGATTTCGACACCTGAGATTGAGATGCACAATTGTTTTTTCCTTATTCTAACATATCTTTGTTTTAAATTACTTTTTTTGTTGTCTTATGTTATATTGTATATGTCAATGAGAAAAAGTTTGTAGGTTTTCTGGTGATGCGACTGATAAACCTTAAACATAAATACTCCTGTCCAGATAACACACAACGTTTTTATAACATTTTGTGTTATAATGTTTTATTAATATCAAAATGTGGTGTCATAAAAACAGTGTTATAACATGTTTCATATAATATTATGCAAAAATGCTTTTAATATATCATTTTTATGTTTAAAAAAACTTGAAGAAAAAATGTTAAAACAACATTTATGACACCACAAATAATGGCATAAAAACATTTCATGATTTTGAAAAAATGTTTTCATGGTGTTTCAAAATATATATTTTTTTTCTCGGTGTACTGAAATCTATAATTTGTGATAATATTAATGTTTTGAATTTGTAGAAAAGTTTGTTAGTATGGTCTAAAAAAATGTGCATTACATCACGATACGAAAACTTATTCTTAACAATAATGGAGTAATATTATATGTTTTTCCTTATACTCTAGTATAATAATTGAGATAAGGAAGGAAAATTGCACAATATAAAGAATAGAGTGTCATCGCTATTTAAAAACTTGGCTGGCTTTATGAATAATTGCAATACTTTTAGAAAGGTTTTTTGCATAAATAAACAAAGTGCTCTTTCCAGTTTAGATTATGATCTAAGAAACTGATTTTTTCTTGACCAAGAAATGTTGTCACATATATTCTTTCAATATTAACTTTATTCAGTAATCTTTAATTCAGAATTAATACGGCGGCTGGTAAATAACATATAATTAGTTTTGGCAACATTTAGAGGTAATTTATTAACTGCAAGTCATACGTTAAGATAATAGAGCTCATTACTTATCAATCTACATATCTATAAGTATATACTTATCAACTAACTCTTCCTTCAATAAGAAAAGATCAAAATTATAAACTTTTTTTTTCTCGTGATTTTTATTACAGAAATGCTGGCCCGATCCCTCCCCAGGCACTTGGCCAAACCTGACAATTTGAGGGTTAGTAAACGACAGCTCTGATAAAATATTACACCGATTTTAGACGTCACTGATGGCACCATTAACTATATACGCAATATTTGGGATGCAACCAGTTGTTAGGCTATGGCGGATTTCACCCTCAAAAGTTTGGGTATAGTGAATCGGCTCAAAATGTCAAAATGTGTTGGGCGAATCACTTTTTTTAAAAATCTGGATAAGGAGGACTAAATATTTTACGTGCAAAAAAAATTGTAAAAAATTGTATCACTTAGTAATACCAAGTTCAATCTACCTTGGTTTTCGACAAATATATTGGAGACATTCGCCCGTATCACCAACTTCCTCTTTAGCTACATGTTCCTCCCCCCCCTTCCCCCTCCCTCCCTCCCTCTCGCCTCCTCCTTTACCCACACTTCCTTCACCTATTCCGGGACCTGTTCCAGGACCTGCTCCTGCTAATGTATGAAAATTGTTATCGCTTTTATTTTTAGTTGGTCGCAACAGGCAGTTGTAGGCCCTGGTCGCAATGATATTTGATATTTGGGCGACGCCTCGGATGAAACTCGTTCTATTACTTCTTCTAACCAATCAGCACATGGAAAACGGTCGAGAAAGGTGCTAGACGTGCGTCAGACATGTACGTTACTGGCAAGAGACATTTCGTGCATATTCAACATTACGCTGTATTGCTTATGCCCTCCTAACGTTAGGCCAGCCAGTTAACAAATTCGCAATATTCTGATCAAAATCATAACATTGTGATTGGATTTCACCCTCAAAAGTTTGGGTATAGTGAATCGGCTCAAAATGTCAAAATGTGTTGGGCGAATCACTTTTTAAAAAAATCTGGATAAGGAGGACTAAATATTTTACGTGCAAAAAAAATTGTAAAAAATTGTATCACTTAGTAATACCAAGTTCAACTAAGCTGTGACTGCAAAAGTATCAAGTTAGCAATGAAAAAAGCGAAAATATTGCGAAGGTTCTCACACTGAATTGGAATTATAATGGATTATACTACATTTTTATGTTTTTATTGGAATATTGAATTTTAAATCAAGTTTCCGAAGCATTTTCTGGATAATTTTTACTCCCGGGTGGCGAACATGACTTCGCGAGGCAGCAAAGTGCAGGTTGCTGTTAGGGTTAGGCCTTTCAACAAGCGAGGTACAGTAAAGAAGTCTCTTTTTAGTTTTATCTGAGAGAGACGCGTCAAAACGTTTCATATTCTAAATATTTACATTAAGTGGAAATGTATTTTTGTTTTGAAATTTTGATTAATTATTATTTTTAATTAAAACTAACTTGGTAAAGGTGAGTCTAACAATGACCCTTAGCACTAGGCCCCTAGTGACAGTGACATTACAACTCGGACGTGACTCGGAGCAGGGAATTGCAATTATACTATGGCAACTCACTGCTCAGGAACACACCAAGGAGCGTGACGTCATTCGGCCTATATTAAGTATAGGCTGAGGCCAGGAGAGTATATGCCTAAATCTAATCCACCAAATGCAAAATGACGTGATTTAGCGACAATTTTGTAAACCAAACTAAAATTTGCCAGTAGGCAAAGCGCAGTGCAAATTCAAACAACGCAACATGTCAGTAACGTTAGAAAACGTAACGACTAAACCAAATTAGATTCCCGGTGATTGATCCAAGGAAAATTTTTCCGCTAAAAAGCTTTTTGACTTTATCGAAAACCGTACATATTTCACTCAAAAATAAATTATTTTATTTTGGAAACCTAATTTGGCATCAAAACCACAATTTTTTTTAAAATCAATTCTTACTAAACAGATTAGGCCTCATTTAAAAAGTCAGCGAACTTTTAACGTTAGTGTTAATAGATATTCGGTAATGCTGACTTACATCTTATCATACAACTTGCATGTCTTAATTAGGCTTACTGTTGTAAATGATAGTGTACTCATTTTTGCTGAAAAAAGAGACAAAAACTGTTTTCGAACTTACAGAACTACAAGTAGGGCCAAGATTTCGTTCATAGATTTCAAATGAATTCCTCTTCAAAGGCCTAACAGGCCTAGACCTAGCGTTTACACAGTATTCAATTTGTGCATGGTATAAGATTCAATGCCTCATATAAACACAAACGTAATACTAATACTAGCAAATACTTGGCAAGAAATTAGAATAGAAGATATGACAGAGGTATTCAGGCCTTTTTTTCATCGCATCCCAAATGTGGTAGGTCACTAAAAAGTTATCTGAGCATTTCAGTGCCGCTTGTCAGCTATGAAAGCCTCTAACTACTGTTACAAATTACAAAGGTCAGTAGATAATCCTAATATTTAGAGTTAAAAAAGAATACAGTGGGCTAATAAGCCTAATACAGTAATAGGTAAATAAATATATATATTAATGAGATAAGCCTAAATGTCAAAAAATGAGTGGGTAGTGGGTACCATGCAAAAAACAATGCTTAAGTTAAATTAAGCTTTTATAAGTTAACTGAATGGACAATAATGCAGTACCATATTTGCATTGTGTTGTTATTTACTAGTACACTGTACCTAAACATATTAATATACAAATATTTGGCTTCTTACATACTGTAGATAATAACTTTTATCTTTAATAGCTTTTTAGTGTGAGGCTAGTCTAGTGTGGTGCCATTTACAGTACTGTAGGCCTATTTCTTATTTATTCTATTAAGTGAATACTTACTCCCATCTCTTATCCGGCTCCCCTGCCCCGCTTGCAACATCGATCTCCATCAAGCATATTTTATTAACCTGTCCCCTATACCAGAACTCCAGTTCTCTTCTCTCCTTACTCTCTTTGATCTCGGACCTTTTCAAAAACAATTCTTCCTCAACATCATCAACTTCCTCCGCAACAACCACCTCTTCCACCACATATAATCTCCTCCCGTCCTCCCCTTCTACACCTAACCTTACACACTCCTTTCTTTTCACCTAAATTTTTCTCCCACATTCAGCCTTTCCCCTTTATCTCCCTTTCAAACCTTCCATCTCCTCACTATCCCAACTCTTACACCATTAATTATTAACCTCTTGGCACATTTGACTCTGACTGCCACGGTGCCATTAAACATCAACAAACCAAACTAAACCATTAAGCGAATTGTTCAGTGGAGCCTGAATTATGATTTTGTGCAGATTGTTTCATAGGCTCTATGCTTTCCTGGAAAAAAAAAAAAATGAACGTAAGATTTGATAAGATTAAAGCTACATGTACACACATATAAATCATACTTTTGATATAATATTAATGCCCAGTTCTTAAAAAGCACTTGACAATCCTACTTACATACTGTAATGCATGAAAATTGGTTTTACTGTTTTTTCTTTCAGAAATTGATCTTGGGACAAAATGTTGTGTTGACATGGACAAGAACCAAACCATCTTGGTACCACCTGCATCAACTGGGCCCAAGTCATCAAATGACAGGTAGGTTGACTCAATTAGTGAAAGACTTGATACTGGTCTTTGACGAAGTTCGATCAGTTGACAACTTCAATTATTTGGTTTAACAACCAAAATTAAATGTGGACAAAGGTTCTTTACATATGACGTGTACTACAATAAGTAATTTCTTGGCCAAGTTCTGAAGAACAAGTTGCATTTCGATTAATTTGTCAAACTTTATGGTGCTACGGGAAATAACGTTTCTTAATTTACTTTATCTGTAAATTCTGGAAAACAACTTTGCTTTTACGGACAGCTGTACAAAATGATGATTTTCTCTCATTGAGGAGAACATACAATTCTCAGACGAACAGTCTTGAAATGATCAAAATAGCATGGTGTCTGGGTTACAGCATGACAAATTTCATGTCGTGGGCAAATAGATATAGCGATATCGCAATAATCATTTTGTCAGTAAGCCCCACCTACTCATTTATATTTACTACCACAACATTAGAACATATGTTATGACCCATGTGCGTACCTGATATAGCATAAATCTGATGTATTGTTCATGGGGTACGGTTTGGTGTTTACATCATTTAGCACTTTCACATTAAGTAACACTCATCATGCATATTAATGACATCTGATAATAACATAAGCATGTACACAACTAACACAATTATCATGCCCAATATGATGCAAAACAGACATACAGTTGCTCATTTATCACTTTTTCAATTTGTTTACTTTAAGCCCCTCCCACTTATTAATATGCATGATATAACCACCAAAAAGAATAGGGCACATCTACAGACCATGGGCTATCTGTGTACCACATACTGTATGACATGAATCCAGTTTACCGTTCTTGAGATACTGTTTTTACAAGTTCTTTTCAACAAAATCATGTCAAGTCCTGCCCACTATGCATATTAATAAAATTCAAGGTTTTTACATCAAGAACATGTACAAACAAGCTAACATCATAATTATCCGAAATATGAACAAAACAGACAATAAGCTATGCCTACTCATTAATATGCATGATATCACTACCAAAAACAATAGGGCACATCTATAGATCATGGGTTATCTGTTATCTACCAAATATGACTTGAATCCAGTTTACCGTTCTTGAGATATCATGTTTACAAGCTTTTTTCAGCATGAATCCAGTGTCATTCTTGAGATATCGGGTTAACGAGCTGGCCGTCACACACATACATATATACCTTCATACATACACACACACATACATAGATACACACGCCATCATGACCGCATAGATTCCTGATGTTATCGCATCGGAACCAATAAGGGAATATTCAATGCAACAAATAGTGTCCCTGCATTTTTTTATATTGGCAAACTGTAATCTGCCTAAAAAGAAGGAAAACTTGTTCTAAAAGTTGTGTGTTTGTAAACAAAATGTAGAGTGACTACTAAAAAGGGACAGAGTGCAGGCAATGATTGGCAGGATGGAGGTAATGAGGGGGCAGGGTGGAGGCAATGATTGGCAGGATGGAGGCAATGGGGGCAGGGTGGAGGCAATGGGGGGCAGGGTGGAGGCAATGATTGGCAGGATGGACGTAATGGGGGCAGGGTGGAGTCAATGATTGGCAGGATGGAGGCAATGAGAGGACAGGGTAGAGGCAATGATTGGCAGGATGGAGGCAATGAGGGGGCAGGGTGGAGACAATGATTGGCAGGATGGAGGCAATGAAAGGGCAGGGTGGAGGCAATGATTGGCAGGATGGAGGCAATGGGGGCAGGGTGGGGGCAATGATTGGCAGGATCGAGGCAATGAGGGGGCAGGGTGGAGACAATGATTGGCAGGATGGAGGCAATGAGGGGGCAGGGTGGAGACAATGATTGGCAGGATGGAGGCAATGAAAGGGCAGGGTGGAGGCAATGATTGGCAGGATGGAGGCAATGAGGGGGCAGGGTGGAGGCAATGATTGGCAGGATGGAGGCAATGGGGGCAGGGTGGAAGCAATGATTGGCAGGATGGAGGCAATGAGGGGGCAGGGTGGAGACAATGATTGGCAGGATGGAGGCAATGAGGGGGCAGGGTGGAGACAATGATTGGCAGGATGGAGGCAATGAAAGGGCAGGGTGGAGGCAATGATTGGCAGGATGGAGGCAATGAGGGGGCAGGGTGGAGGCAATGATTGGCAGGATGGAAGTAATGAGGGGGCAGGGTGAACACAATGATTGGAAGGATGGAGGTAATCAGGGGGCAGGGTGGAGCACCCCTCTGAAAAAAGCAAAACTAGGGGACCTGGGTAAAGCTTTGCTGTAGCTTCTCATTGTTTTTTCAGTATACAGGTCTTAGTTTAAAGTCCCAGGGGAAAACGTTGGTCATGACACAGTATCTTGTATTGGCTCATGGGCATGATGGGTGGAATTTGCCTAGCGAAAGTGTGTATTTGTGGGGGCCGGGAGGGGGAGGTTGAAAGTAAACACAATCAAATTTGCCTACCAAAAGTGGGGATGGGGATTCACAAAGATACACCTTAAGATAAAAAAGAAATTACCATACAAGCGATATAAATTCTGTCCAGGTACAGTATTACAGAAACTTTGTGATTTTTTACTTAATTAATTATTGTATTACATTCCAGTATTCTTCCTAGAATTAGTGAATTGAATCTTGAAATTTACAAACTTCCAATACACCCTAAATACATGTATCTGGAGTAATATTGCCAAAGGTGCAGTTACAGTACTTAACCTCTGTACCTGTATGTGTATATGCCATGACCTTGCTGGTCATTACTGTTCAAAGTAAAATTAAAATTGTGTTCCTTCAGATTTGAGCAGGTATTTACATGCAGACTCCTAGCTTTGTTGTTTCACAGGGGAGGCCTGCCTCACCTCTCTGTGGGAACATGCTTCCTGGTGTCCGCCTCTCAGAAATAAAATAAAAAGAATTAAACTTAATCTTAATGAACCTCATAAATGAATACCTTACATGGATACAGAACAGAATGATAGCATAGTAAGCAATTGTCCTGTTTGGTTAATGACTGGTCCTTATCAATCAGAATAGTTTCATTCTGAGGTATGATTATAGCTAAAACCCCAGAGCTTCTTCACTAGAGGCTTGAGCCTTAAGGGGCCCCCTGGACTCCACACCGATAAGAAGAAGTGCTTTGTGTGTGCATTAATGTGCCCCTCAACAAGTCTAGCACCCTGCTCCTTTTTAAATCAAGCTAGGGATTTGTTTACATGTAATTACACTTTCATCAGTTACATTTCAAAAACCTTAATTAAATTTTAAAAAAAGAAGAGTTTTAAATTCTTCCACAGTAAGTTTAAATTTGGCGAGCATGTTTCAATTTTTGTAATGACCTTTCTATGACAAGCAATGTGCTACATTTGGAAGCTTTCAAGGCCGTATCCAAGCCAACAACTCACCATGTTTGCATTGCATTCTGGCCATTTGGCAAAGACAACAAATATGTTACCAGCAACTGGATAAAAAAGTTCAGACTTTAAAGGGTTGAGTTCAATTTGTTCAAACTGTTTGGCAGGTTTTGTTTTGGTTTGCGGTCAGCGTTATTTTAAATTGTGGTTTAGGTCTTTATTGTTTAAACTGTCTGAAATATAAAGGGAGGAAGACCATTATACGCATGAATAATTTTCCATAATTACTGCACATGTGGCTGGCACTGCTGGATGACAATTACGCAAGAGGAATATGACACAGTATCCTTTGTTTAATCAGGTAGTTGGAATAGATAAGGGTGGTTTATTCATCAAAAATGAGAAATTGACACAAGATGCCTATGAGAGGTTTTTTTTTCGGTTGTGGTTCTCAAACCAGGGCCAGTCTAGTATTGTAATCAGAATCAGGAAATTTTTAAAGTATACTTCAAAGATTCTTAACCCACATTATCCCATGCTTATTGAAATTTTAAATGACTGGGCGAAATCGGAATTCTTTGCAATGGTGACAAAAATCAACTTGGAACAAAACCATCCTTTACACAATACATTACAAAGTCATCTAGTACGTTCAAACAGAAACCTTCGAAACCCTTAACATATTGTCAAAATACAGAATAAACGTCTACAAAAAATCATTCATTTACCGTGCAGCAATTTACTTACAGACAGGAGAGTTAGAATTACTGTTTTAAACCTTTTATCTTTAATTTTTCTCCTTATTTATTTATTCATATTCTTTTATTTTCTGCTATGTGTTTTAATATGTATATGCATTAGGCTTGGGCGATATTGAACATTATGCAATATCGATATATCGCCTGAAAAATATCGATAATATCGAAATATCGATATGCAAATTATAGGACGTCATACGCAAGTCGTATGTACTGTTCTGGGCGAGGCAATCTCGTCTCGGCTCAAAAAAAGTCAAGTAAAACTTTTTGTACAAATTAACAGAAATCACTGCAAAATATATACATATCAATTTCAAATAAACACCCATTATGTTAAAAAATGTTCTTTACATGGTTTCTATCTCAAAAGATCAACCACAGAAACATTGAAAAAGTTTAGGCCTCAGCAAATTCTTTAAAAAAAACACAATGTTGTGGAACTGGTATATGGCCTACACTGTATGCCTCATAAAAATCGGCTCCAATTCTTCTTAAAATTTTATAACTCACTTACTTCTTGTGAAAGTTGTACTGAAAAGGCATTATTTTGGTAGCATTATATGGACTTCTAGACATTCAGAAGTCCATATATAATGCATATTATCCACTGTCTAGTCTGCTTCAATCATCGCACGAGTGTTGTCACTCAGAAGAAACAGTGGTAGCCTAGATGGTATGTGTGTACACAGTAAAGTACTGTACAGTGAGGTGTATGTAGTTACTGCACTGTACATTATCTGGCAAGACCAGTCTGTCACTTTTACTTTAGACTTTCTGAACAAACAAAATAGTGAGAAAAACCTCATAGTTTTGTCAGTAATTTGTCAATTAATGATTGTTTGATATAAAAATTCAGATTCAGTATTCCTTTTGAGGAAACTTAACACGATGTTTGAGGATTCAACATCTTATGATTTTTGTTGTCTGAACATCATAAGCCATCAAGTATAAAGTTGAAGTATTGCGCAATGCCTCTGTACTCCGCGAGTCCAAGTGTTTTTTTGTTCATGGAAGGATTTTTGGGTAATTGTTATCACAATATAAATGTTTTAAGAAGTTTGATCATAACTGACTGCCTGAAACTTTGATATAAATGAAATTTATTAACTTTTTGTGGCTGTTTAATAAAAAATACTTGGATGTTTGATAGTCATGTTTAGCTTTTTAATAGTTCATGTATTGTGTATTATTGAAAAACATAATATCGATATATTGATATGACCCTTGAACTCAATATCGGCCACATCGATATAGGTCAATATCGAAATATATCGAAATATCGATATATCGCCCAAGCCTAATATGCATGTACTTTTTCCTTTTTACAAATGTTTTAAATTTGTACTGGAATATATAATAATGATAATGATAATAACCATGAGTTTAAAACTCCCATTCGTACCCTAACTTGCAATTTTGCATAGTATGGAATAATTAATAATGTTTGTAAATCAAACTGATGATTCGTAGATGCCTAGATTTTTTGAAAAATACATATTCAATACTGCATAATTAATTTTAGAAAGTAAGAAATAATTCAAGAAGAAGTAAAAATGTGGAAAATATACTTAGATTCCATTTTGAACATTTGGCCAAAACTGTAGGCATACTGTGCCATTCTATGATGAAACAAAAAGTATTTACAAGAGCCTTCAGTATAGTCGGACCTTGCTACAGTAATATAAAATAGAGCTTTATAACTCTGAAGTATAAGACAACTGAAGCTCATTTAAAAGTGCTTGTTAGGTGCATAAAGATTTGTTTTGTAAAGTACAACCATCCTCAGAATGTGTAGATTGTGTAGAGTACACAGTGGGGGTAACCACCCTAAGGATTGGGTGCAGTACAGGGGGAGGTTGGTAAACTACCCTTAGGATGTGTGAATTGGGTAGGGTGCAAAGTGGTAGTAACCACCCTAAGGATGTGTGGATTGGGTGCAGTACACAATGGGGGTAACCATCATAAGGATTGTGTGCAGTACAGAGGGGGTGGTGGTAAAGCACCCTAAGGATGTGTGAATTGGGTAGGGTGCAAAGTGGTAGTAACCACCCTAAGGTTGTGTGAATTGGGTGCAGTACATAGTGGTGGTAACCATCCTAAGGGTGTGTGGATTGGGTGCAGTACACAATGGGGGTAACCATCCTAAGGATGTGTGGATTGGGTGCAGTACACAATGGGGGTAACCATCCTAAGGATGTGTGGATTAGGTGCAGTACACTGTAAGGATAAACCATCTTAAGTATGTGTGGATTGGGTAGAGTACACAGTGGGGGTAACCACTCTAAGGGTATGTAGTATGACTCTTACTTTACTGTGGTATGACTCTTACTGTACTGTAGTATGACTCTTACTGTACTGTAGTATGACTCTTACTGTACTGTAGTATGACTTTTACTGTACTGTAGTATGACTCTTACTGTACTGTAGTATGACTCTTACTGTACTGTAGTATGACTTACTGTACTGTAGTATGACTCTTACTGTACTGTAGTATGACTCTTACTGTCCTGTAGTGTGACTCTTACTGTACTGTAGTATGACTCTTACTTTACTGCAGTATGACTCTTATTGTACTGTAGTATGACTCTTACTGTACTGTAGTATGACTCTTACTGTGCTGTAGTATGACTCTTACTGTACTGTAGTATGACTCTTACTGTACTGTAGTATGACTCTTACTGTACTGTAGTATGACTCTTACTGTACTGTAGTATGACTCTTACTGTACTGTAGTATGACTCTTACTGTACTGTAGTATGACTCTTACTGTACTGTAGTATGACTCTTACTGTACTTAAGTATGACTCTTACTGTACTGTACAGTAGTCTTCAAGTTTCCACCTCTCTTCATGTTGAATTTGTTTGTTTTATTTGTTTTATTGTCTCAATGGATATTATACCATGAATTTGTTGTTTAGAATAACAAATCCATGATTATATGGTACTGTACTGTATAGTACTGTACAGTACATGTACGTGTTACCGAGAACAACTGTACCAGATGGTTTTTTGGTTCCGATGCCAACGGCATCAGGAACCTTTGCAGTCGCTTTGGCGTTTGTGCAAACATGTACAGTATGTGTGTGGGTGTGTGACGGCTAGCTTGTTCTCACGATATCTCATGAGCCATACACTGCAGACTTGTCATATTTAGTACACAGGATGGAGTACAAAACCCTATTGTTTTTGGTGATGATATCATGCATATTAATGAGTTTGCGGGGCTAAATTAAAAATTCTTGAAATTGTGATAATTTAGCAACCGTTTGTCAGTTTTATGTAATACTTTCTACTGTACATGTATGCTAGCTACTGTTATAAGATATTGTGCACATGTCTACATTGTTTGCAGATCTCATACCATTAATATGCATGGTGGGCGGAGCATGATGTGAAATTGCTATGAAATGCTTGTTCTCACAATATTTCATGTACCGTACACTGCAGACATGTCATAAGTAGTATACAGAATACTTACAATTAGTAAAAGAATCCTATTGTTTTTAGTGATGATATCATGCATATTAATGAGTGGGTGGGGCTAATTATACAATTCTTGAATAAGTGATTATCAAGCAGTCGTTTGACAACTTTATATAATACTTGCTATGCTGCTGTTATTAGGTATTGTGCACATGTCTACGTTGTTAGCAGGTCTTATATCATTATTATGCATGGTGGGCGGGGCTTGATGTGAACTTGCTATAAAATGCTTGTTTTCACAATATTTCATGAACCGTACACTGCAGACATGTCATAATTAGTATACAGAATGCTTATATATAGTACAAGAAACATGTCATTCGTTGGTGATGATATCATGCATATTAATGAGTGGGTGGGACTAATTATAACATTCTTGAATAAGTGATTATTAAGCAGTCGTTTGACAGTTTTTTTGTAATACTTGCTATGCTACTGTTATTAGGTATTGTGCACGTGACTATGTTGTTAGCAGGTCTTATATCATTAATATGCAAAGTGGACGGAGCTTGATGTGAAATTGCTATGAAATGCTTGTTCTTACAAGATTCTGTTCATAAATCAATCTGATATTTGGTCAAAAATTAATGAAATATTTGATCCATAGATAATATCTTTGCTAACTAATTATGACCAGTTAGAAGCAGATCAAAGAAGAATTTCCTTTATCTGAAAAAATGAAAGGAATATTCAAATAATCATAATGTGACCAGAGAAAAAAAAAAGTTAAACAAATATAAATAAATTTATTGATTTTTTTGGTTCACAAGTTAGAGAAATGTTAATTTCTCCATATAGGAAAAGCTAGCAGTAAATTTGAAACATTTATGTCACACAGACAAATTAACACACATGTCAACAGACCCCTAGCTTGATTTAAAAAGGGGCAGGGTGCTAGACTTGTTAAGGGGCACATTAATGCACGCGCGAAGAGGAAAAAAAGGGAGGTATCGGAACCACAAAAGCTTTTGGTTTTCTGGTTTTACAAAGATACTGTCTATTTATTGTAAGGCGCTGTGCTGTAAAATGGAGTGTACACACTGAACATCATGATGTGCCCCCCAAGCAGGTTTCCTTTTTGCACCTTTTCGTAGTGCATTTTTATTTGAAAAGCAAAAAAATCAATTTGTCTTTTTTTTCATCATTTTTGTAGTGCAGTGTCCCAAAAAATGAAATTTTACTGTGTTAATTTTGTACTGCTTGTCCATTTTTACAATATTTTTGCTGAATACTCATACTGCGGGTATCAAAATTGACTTTCATGCTGCGGGTATTAAAATTGTGTAATTTCATTCTGCAGTTACAAAACAATCCGTCATACTGTGGGTATGTTTTTTGGTTGGTGGGCTGTGCACACCCCTACCACTTTTAGTATGAAGTGCCCCCCCACCAGGAAAATTCCTTTCACACATATCATTTGATCAGGTGATAAAATACAGTAGAATAGAGGCCCTGTGTAGTAGATCTCAGTCATTAACAATAAATAGTCAAGTGTTTTATTTTGTCAGTGTTTACTGCTGTTTACTTCCAGTGTTTATGGTATGCAGTACTGTGCTTTTAAGTTTGCACACAGTCTGGTAACTTTTCCAATGTTGTACAATACAGTAACACAGTATAATAGTTCAGACGGGATTAACAAAATCAACCAAAAATCAACAATGTACAGTAACTGTCGCTTGCCTGCTGGACAAGGATATAAATTTGTGATTGTCCTGAAAGAAGATACTAAACATGTAAGATTGCCAGTGGAATTCTTTTTGTATACACACAGTACAGTACAATGCAAATTTTGCTCAAGTCTTTAGTTTTTTTTTTCCAGACAGGTCATGTTTATACATGTATCATGGTTGCCCTAATAAGATTGTTTGTTGTCCCAGGCAGCTGGACATATGATTTGTCAAACCCTTTATAAAGTACAGTAACGCAATAATTCCAAGCTAACACAGTATTTTCAAGCTAACACAGTAATTCCAAGCTTACACAGTAATTCCAAGCTAACACAGTAATTCCAAGCTTACACAGTAATTCCAAGCTAACACAGTAATTTAAAGCTAACACAGTAATTCCAAGCTTACACAGTAATTCAAAGCTAACGCAGTAATTCCAAACTAATGCAGTAATTCCAAAGTAACGCAGTAATTCCAAACTAACGCAGTAATTCCAAACTTACGCAGTAATTCCAAACTAACGCAGTAATTCCAAACTTACACAGTAATTCCAAGCTAACACAGTAATTCAAAGCTAACACAGTAATTCAAAGCTTACACAGTAATTCCAAGCTAACACAGTAATTCCAAACTAACGCAGTAATTCCAAACTAACGCAATAATTTTAAACTAACGCAGTAATTCAAAACTAACGCAGTAATTAATTCCAAACTAACGCAGTAATTCCAATCTAACGCAGTAATTCCAAACTAACGCAGTAATTCCAAACTAACGCAGTAATTCCAAATTAACGCTGTAATTCCAAACTAACGCAGTAATTCCAAACTAACGCAGTAATTCAAAACTAATGCAGTAATTCCAAACTAACGCAGTAATTCAAAACTAATGCAGTAATTTCAAACTTATGCAGTAATTCTAAACAAACGCAATAATTCCAAACTAACACAGTAATTCCAAACTTACACAGTAATTCCAAACTTACGCAGTAATTCCAAACTTGCACAGTAATTCCAAACTTACACAGTAATTCCAAAGTTACACAAGAATTCCAAACTTACACAGTAATTTTAAACTTACACAGTAATTCCAAACTTACACAGTAATTCCAAACTTACACAGTAATTCCAAACTTACACAGTAATTCCAAACTAACACAGTAATTCCAAACTTACACAGTAATTCCAAACTTACACAGTAATTCCAAACTAACACAGTAATTCCAAACTAACACAGTAATTCCAAACTTACACAGTAATTCCAAACTTACACAGTAATTCCAAACTTACACAGTAATTTTAAACTTACACAGTAATTTTAAACTTACACAGTAATTCCAAACTTACACAGTAATTCCAAACTTACACAGTAATTCCAAACTTACACAGTAATTCCAAACTTACACAGTAATTTTAAACTTACACAGTAATTCCAAATTTACACAGTAATTCCAAATTTACACAGTAATTCAAAACTTACACAGTAATTCCAAACTTAAAAGAACCTGAAGTCAAGAATTGATCACTTTTAGGGCCTATTTGTTTGAATTACAGTAAATATACATGTATAGTAGATCAAGGTACAGAAGTGACAAGCTTGCACAATCAGTGTACAAACTACACAGTATCATACCATGTTTTACAACGTACTGTACTGTACTAGTGCTGCTATGGTACACTGTGTTTATTATTGCGATATATTATGACAATTTTATTTTCACGATATGAAAAATCCCCGGCACAATATACAGTACAGTAATATTGTGATATGCCATTTTCATACATGTTCTGGATAAACTGCACATTATAACAAAAATTATGCAACATGATTTACATTTCAAATGAATGAGATTTTATCAGAATATTGCAGTAAACCTCATTCTTTTAGGCTTCCCCTCCTTAGATCGTATAATGTAGATTTTAGATCTGCATGCTTAAAATCCAAGTAGTTTTTGAATGTTCATAAGATAGCCTATATATATGGTGATGTATCACAATGTATATATCTACGATCACCGATATCTGATTTATCCATATCGTGACATCTCTAACAAATTCTATAATTTAGAGAATGATTTCCGGCCAAATATGTTTAGCA
Organism: Chiridota heheva; assembly: GCA_020152595.1. Taxonomy (NCBI): domain Eukaryota; kingdom Metazoa; phylum Echinodermata; class Holothuroidea; order Apodida; family Chiridotidae; genus Chiridota; species Chiridota heheva. Next base: position 851,312 of record JAIGNY010000375.1, on the reverse strand, counting down.
TTCAGTTTCCAATTACAAGAACGTCCCGGAACCCCAAGTTAATTTGAGTTTAAAGTAAACTACTGTAATCAACATGTTAAAATCTATTACCTGAGGGAGACTGAGGCCAAAATAAAAACAACTATATACAGTGTTGTAAGTTTGTGGTTGTTGACAATAAGATAAAAGTGCCGACTACAATTTTTTTTATATTGCCATTCTCATATACTGCATGTAACATACTGTACATGTATTTAAAGGATTAGTTCAGTGGTCAAGCATGTTTATCTTATATGAAAGAGGACTTCAAAAGAAACAAATGGTTAAAAAAGCATTCAATAATCTTATTCCATTAAAGGACTAGTTCAGTGGTCAAGCATGTTTATTTTATATGAAAGAGTTCTTCAAAAGAAACAAAATGGTGAAGAAGGCATTTAAAAATCTTATTCCATAAAAGGATTAGTTTAGTGGTCAAGCATGTTAATCTTTTATGAAAGAGGACTTCAAAAGAAACAAAATGGTAAAGAAAGCATTCTTATTCCATTAAAGGATTAGTTCAGTAGTGGAGCATGTTCATCTTATATGAAAGAGGACTTCAAAAGAAACAAATGGTGAAGACAGCATTCAATAATCTCATTCCGTTAAGAAGATATTAAGTTTAAAGCTTGGTACCATTTGTGTGGAAACCACTGAAATACGACCACTTGTGATGTCACAGCCTCAGATTCTTCAAAGTCTTTATGTATTTTGAAGAAAGTTTATTCAATTTTTTAACTATTTAAATTATTTTTCCTCAAACTTTCTTCAGGTGGTATATTGTAAATACCCTTCCTAGATTCAGTTTTACTATTTTTTTCAACATTTTTCATGGTTTTTAAGCCACAGAATTGAAGGACAAAAATATGATAGAATACATAAAGACTTTAAGGAATCTGAGGCTATGACATCACAACTAGTCTGATTTCAGTTGTTTCTACACAAATGATACCAAACTTACATATATCTCCTTAACGGAATAAGATTTTTGAATGCTTTCTTCACCGTTTTGTTTCTTTTGAAGTCCTCGTTTCATATAAGATGGACATGTTAGACCTCTGAACTAATCCTTCAAAGTTCTAGTGACATGGAGCAGAAACAATAGTACATGCAGAGTAAACTGCTCTTTCAATCTTTGAAAAAGTTTGTGTAGTTCACGGTCAATCAAAGTTGCAAGATTTTAGAATTCAGGCAAATTTTGTGATGTCAACAGATGAACCCAGCTCAATATCCTTAAGTTGACCTTAGTTTTAAACACCCTCTTGGCACATTTGACTCTGACTGTCGCAGTGCCGTTAAACATCAACAAACCAAACCAATATATATATATACATGTATAAGAATATAATTCTTTAAAATGTATTCAAGTTAAAAATTGTATTTCTCATTGCTGATTGCCTGTTGACGCAGAGGTATGATAAACTTTCAAAATACTCGATTGGAATCAGATGTTGACGTTGACCTTCAATTTTTTTTTCTAAAGACAAATGAAAAACAGTATATACATAAACAATGGTTCTGCGTTCATCTGCCGTGTGACAGTTTGCCACAAATTATTGCACAATAAGCCCCCAAAATTGAAAATACTGTAACAGGATTAGTTTTTAACCAATTTTGATGTGAGTTTTTGCTGTATTTCTGGTTCATTGTACATTTTGAAGCAATACAACTCCATGTGCCTCTACAGTACATGTTACTAGGTCTTTGATGCATCTGGTATCACATAAATTCTTTCATGTTGTCTATAAAAGCAAGTAAATTTTCAATTGAAAATAAAATTTTGTGTCTAATATGTTTTCCCTACCTATCGATCTAAAATTTTGGGAAAATGAAATTAGAAATAAAGATATATTTGATTTTAACCTGAGTTGAAGTTTACAAGTAACTTATTTTTGCTGTGCTGTACATGTACGTTTCTGTGCACAGAGGTTCTGTACTGTTTATTGCAATCTTTAGTCGTGATGATGTTGGATACAAATTTGACCGCGTCACACTTCGGTGGTGCTCTGTCACGCTTCTTAAATCCTCCATCAAGTGTGGATGATTAAACCAGCTTAAGAGTTGAAATATTTCCAAGAGTACAGAAATGAGTGTAGTGTAATGGGCGCATCCGTATGTACTTATTAACACGGTATCCCAATTAAATTGGACATAAAGTGGAATGTGAATTAAACAATCAAAATATACAGTATGGTGTTTTGTTTATCAGAAACTGGTTGCTACGATGCAATTATAAAGACCATTTTTTAACCTCCTCCAACAAAGTTGGACGGAGGTTATGTTTTTGCCTCTGTTTGTTTGTCTGTCTGTTTGTCTGCCATCAAGATATCTGAAGAACTGGTGATTGGATTTGGATTCAATTTGGTGTGTGGTTTGGTATTGCTTAAGAAAGAAGTGATTAAGATTTGGGACATATTCGAATGGGAAGTGTGCAAATGAGGAGGAGGAGGAAGCATGGGGGTGGGGACATGTTTACACCCTGCCCTGTATGTCTGTCATCAAGATATCTCAAGAATTGATGATTGGATTTGGATTCAATTTGGTGTGTGGTTTGGTATTGCTTAAGAAAGAAGTGATTAAAATTTGGGATATATTCAATGGGAAGTGTGCAAATGAGGAGGGGGAGGAAGCAGTTGGGTGGGGACATGTTTACACCCTGCACTGTTTGTCTGTCATCAAAATATCTCAAGAACTGATGATTGGATTTGGATTCAATTTGGTGTGTGGGTTTGTTCCTGCTTAAGAAAGAAGTGGTTTAAATTTGGGATATGTTGGAACAGGGGAAGGGTGAAAATGGAGGGGGGGGGGACATGTTTTTGCCTCTTCTGTTTGTTTGTCTGTTAATAAGATATCTGGTTTTGTTACTGCTTAAGGAAGAAGTGGTTAAAATTTAGGACTTACAGTATATGTGTTGGAACAAGGGGAGAGTATAAATGGAGGGGTACATGTGTTGGAACAAGGGGAGAGTAGAAATGGAGGGGCACATGTGTTGGAACAAGGGGAGAGTAGAAATGGAGGGGTACATGTGTTGGAACAAGGGGAGAGTAGAAATGGAGGGGTACATGTGTTGGAACAAGGGGAGAGTAGAAATGGAGGGGTACATGTGTTGGAACAAGGGGAGAGTAGAAATGGAGGGGTTAGTGTTAGAACAAGGTGGGAGAGTAGAAATGGAGGGGTACATGAGTTGGAACAAGGGAGAGTAGAAATGGAGGGGTACATGTGTTGGAACAAGGGAGTAGAAATGGAGGGGCACATGTGTTGGAACAAGGGAGAGTAGAAATGGAGGGGTACATGTGTTGGAATAAGGGGAGAGTAGAAATGGAGGGGTACATGTGTTGGAACAAGAGGAGAGTAGAAATGGAGGGGTTTAGTGTTGGAACAAGGTGGGAGAGTAGAAATGGAGGGGTACATGTGTTGGAACAAGGGGAGAGTAGAAATGGAGGGGTACATGTGTTGGAACAAGGGAGTAGAAATGGAGGGGTACATGTGTTGGAACAAGGGAGAGTAGAAATGGAGGGGTACATGTGTTGGAACAAGGGAGAGTAGAAATGGAGGGGTACATGTGTTGGAACAAGGGAGAGTAGAAATGGAGGGGTACATGTGTTGGAACAAGGGAGAGTAGAAATGGAGGGTACATGTGCTGGAACAAGGGGAGAGTAGAAATGGAGGGGTACATGTGTTGGAACAAGGGGAGAGTAGAAATGGAGGGGTACAGGTGTTGGAACAAGGGGAGAGTAGAAATGGAGGGGTACATGTGTTGGAACAAGGGGAGAGTAGAAATGAAGGGGTACATGTGTTGGAACAAGAGGAGAGTAGAAATGGAGGGGTACATGTGTTGGAACAAGGGAGAGTAGAAATGGAGGGGTACATGTGTTGGAACAAGGGGAGAGTAGAAATGGAGGGGTACATGTGTTGGAACAAGGGGAGAGTAGAAATGAAGGGGTACATGTGTTGGAACAAGAGGAGAGTAGAAATGGAGGGGTACATGTGTTGGAACAAGGGGAGAGTAGAAATGGAGGGGTACATGTGTTGGAACAAGGGGAGAGTAGAAATGGAGGGGCACATGTGTTGGAACAAGGGGAGAGTAGAAATGGAGGGGTAGAAATGGAGGGGTACATGTGTTGGAACAAGGGGAGAGTAGAAATGGAGGGGTACATGTGTTGGAACAAGGGGAGAGTAGAAATGGAGGGGTAGAAATGGAGGGGTACATGTGTTGGAATAAGGGGAGAGTAGAAATGGAGGGGTACATGTGTTGGAACATGGAACAAGGGGAGAGTAGAAATGAAGGGGTAGGGATATTTTCAGGCAAGATTGATCAAGACTTAGGTGAGACTTCCAATGGAATGTGCTGAACAATGAGCTCATGGCATGAAAGAACAGCCATTCAATCAATTTTGTAGACTCAAATAAAATCAAGTGAAGTGGCTTCTGGTATCAAAGAAATCAAAACAATTGGCTTCTGCCATGAATGAAATTGATGGAAATTGAATCTACCCTGAATAGAGCTCAAGCAATGAATGCTTAGCCTGAATTAAACTGAAACAATGATCACAAGTGATGATCCTCAAGTGTTTAGAATGTAAATGGCAATGCAGATCAACAGTGAGAAAGAGATTGTTTGGGGTTATAAGTTGGTAGGTCAGAGTTTCTAAAGTAGATTGTATTCTGGTGGGGAATGAACAGGGTGGAGGTATGTGCTCTGCAGAGTGCTATAATTCTACTTCAGTATACTTTACTCCTTTACATGTACTGTAAGTACTGTACATACAGTGCAGTTTAGTTATTCAAATGGGGATAAAGTAATGCACAGTAGGTCTCAATCACAGAAATTAAGGCCATCCGATTCTAGAGATTTATTGTTCGAAAAATGTTGATCACAAATGTATATCAATTGGTAGGAGTTGAAGAAATCAGAACTTTTAACATCATCAAAACTCACGATGATGATGAGTGAAGACACGATTACAATGACGGGGTCGTCGCCTGCGTATTCGGTTATGATAGTAACAATGCTATCACGAAACGCTTAATATGACCCAGACGAGAAGACAGGTACGACGTACGGACAGACATAACATCGACAACCAAGTCAATGTCCACGGTCTTTGATAACCAGTTGTGTTGCACTGGCGTTTAAAACTCAGTAACTCAGTAGCAAGATAAGGTATTAACTTGTACCAACTCCCTGCTTGTACCCTGTACATGATTTTGTTTGTCTTCTTGACCTTTGGCTATTTATTTGGACTATGAGTGACCACGAAACTAATCCTTTCCAGCCATCTGTTCTGTAAATTTCAACTAGCTTGGTATTTAGTCTTCTCTCCTTCACACACAATAATTATGTTCAAAAAACAATTCCTTACAGAAATATTAGCTTGCAACACCCTTGCGACAAGCTAACATTTTTAGCTTGCGCAAGCATGCTGCAAGCTTGCAGCAAGCGTGTTGCAAACTAGTATTAGGAACAAATTAGCTTGTGCAAACTACATGAAGCAAAAGCTATCTGTAAGCTTGCGCAAACTAGAAAAACTGTTTGCAAGCTTGCGCAAGCTAACAAATATTTTATGCTCACTTGTGCAAGCTACTGTAATGTTAGCTTGTGCAAGCTAGCAAGCTAGTATTTGTTCCAAATAATAGCTGGCTGCAAGCTTGCAGCAAATCGAAGAAATCAGATTCAAACCCTCGCCTTTACAGAACTTTTTGCTTGCAGCATGCTTGCGACAAGCTAAAAAATGTTAGCAGTGTCGCAAGCTTGCTGCAAGCCCAAATTTCTGTAAGGGCAAGGGTTTAAATCTCATTTCTTGTATTTGATTAAAACAAAACCTCAATTGACTTGAATAAGCGAATTCAAGCTTGGAGTGGGCTGAGATCTTCTATCTGAACAAGACACCTGCTAAGAATTTCCCAAATTTAATATTGGTTTCCATGGCGACTCCTAAACAGCGGGGATCACAAAGGCAAATGGTGTACTGAGCTTAGGAAAACTTTGGTGTGCTGTACTGTAGGAAACAGTTCATTACACGGAGTTTTACACCAATTGACCCCAAGAAACTTGTGAATAATAGAACGGAGTGCCATGAATGATTCAATTTGAGAATGAGTGTGGAGGAAGTGTCCTCAGTATCTAAAAATAGCTCTGTATTCATCCACTGTATTTGTAGATAACAAATTTATTAAGATTTAACTGTACAAATTCCTTTAGTTTCTAAGACTTCAGAATGTTATCTTTTTAGCTGACTATTCAAAGATTAGTAGAGCTATTCTACTACCCTTGGCGTCAGTGATGGCATCTGCTTCAAGTTTGATTAGAGTTTTTGGTTAATGTTTTTGTTTTGCTTAAAGTTTTCATAACTTTAGTTATGAATGGTGTACATCCATGTAACTTGGTATAGGGGTAGAGGATGTAGGTACTGTTCAAATGAGCATGGTAAGGGGTAGAGGGAGGGGGTGCATACTAATTAGCTTATTTGTATAACCATGAACAAATTGATCTGGTTACAGTTTTTGGTTAATGTTTTAGGTTAATTTTTTTGCTTTTGGTAAAGTTTTTATAACTTCAGTTATGAATGGTGTACATTCACGTAACTTGGCATAGAGGTAGTTGGCATGAGTACTGTTCAAATGAGCATGGCTAGGGCATTGTAGCGTACTAATGATAATTAGCTTATTTGCATAACAATGAAAATATTTGTATCAATCATATCTCCTTAATTAAAGTGCATGTGGGGATTTTGTTTGCACAAATGATCATACAGTATATGTGGGAAGCATTGTCTACAATTAATGGTGAGGTGAAGTGTGCATATTGATTAGATTATTTGCATAACAATAGACTTTCCTACACAATGTTTAACATGAGTGCATTACTTAAGGTATGAATAGTGTACATTCATGTAATTTGGCATAGTGGTAGAGGACATGTGTATTGTTCAAATGAGCATGATTGGGGGTAATGTGTGCATACTATTTAGATTATTTGCATAACAATGAAAATATTTGTATCTATGATATCTCTTAAATCAAAGTGGGAGTGGGATTTGTTTACACAAATGCTCATATATGTGATAAGCATTGTCCTACACTTAATGGTGAAGTGTAATGTGCGTATTAATTAGGTTATTTGCATAACAATAGACTTTCGTGGAAAATATTTAAGCTGATATAAGTACTTGGTACAGTGGTAGATGACATTGTGCTGTTCAGTTGAGCATGATTGAGGGGTTGTGTGGTGCATACTAATTAGCTTATTTGCATAACAATGAAAATATTTGTATCTATGATATTTCTTAAATTAAAGTGGGAGTGGGGATTTTGTTTACACAAATGATTATATATGTGAAGAGCATTGTCTACACTTAATGGTGAGGTGTAATGTGCATATTGATTAGGTTAGGTGCATAACAATAGATTTTTGTATAAAATATTTAACCTGAGATAATAATTTGGTACAGGGTTAGAGGACATGGGTACTGTTCAATTGAGCATGATTTGGGGTTGTGTTTGCATACTAATTAGCTTATTTGCATAACAATGAAAATAGTTGTATCTATGATATTTCTTAAACTAATGTGGGTGTGGGGTATTTGTTTACACAAATGATCAATGTGAAGAGCTTTGTCTACACTCAATGGTGAGGTTTAATGTGCATATTAATTAGGTTATTTGCATAACAATAGACTCTTATAGAAAATACTTAACCTGAGATAATAACTTGGTATTTGTTCAGTGCATGGTAGAGGGTATTGGTACTGTTCAGTTGAGCATAATTGAGAAGGGGGCAGGGCGAGATATGTGTGCATACTAATTAGCTTGTTTGCATATCTATGAAATATTTGTATCTGTTGTATCTTGAATTAAAGTTGGTGTGGGTATTTTGCTTAAACAAATGATCATACAGCATATGTGAAGTGCATTGTTCACACTTAATAATGAGGTATAGTGTGCATATTGATTAGGTTATTTGCATAACAATACACTGCTGCAAAATGTTTGACCTAAAATACAAAAAGACGAAACTTCCTTACTTCACATTCTTAGTTTTGTTATGATATTGACATTCCTGACATAAATAGCAATCAAAATGTTTGTCTTGCCATGAATAAAGGAGGAAAAGTTTCCTTGCTTCTAACGAATTTCAAATTAGGGATTATAATCAATAAGCTGAAGGTGGGGTAGAAGATGACATGATAATAAGGTGCCTGAAAGATTTAGGATTTCATGTGGGATATCATGTGGGACAGGGTGGGATTTCATGTGGGACAGGGTGGAATTGTTTGTAGGGCAGGGTGGGGTGGATTGTTGGTCAGAATGCATTGGCATGTTGGACAGGGTGGGTTGGTACAGTATGTGGAAGAGGTTTGGCATGTGGGAGAGGGTGGGTCGACATGTGGGGTAGGGTGGAGTGGTATGTGGTGGTGACTGTCTTCTGGATTTCAGTCATGATGTCATGTGGGTCATGCAAGTGGTGGAATGACATACAGTATCTGGTTTTCAGGTGTGATTGCATGGAGTATAGTTGTGAGATGACATTTGGGAGGGGCTGGGATGGAATGTGGTACTGTCTGGAATATGCATTATAAGCGGTGAGGATTTCTATCATTTCCAAAGTCTAGTTTGTCATACGTTAAGCAATATTGTTCGACATAATTTTGCTTTAATGATTTTACATTTTTCACGCTGCTTGACTTTGCTTGACACACATATTTTCCTTAATTGGAAGTTGTATTACAATCCAGGATGTAGTTCTGGGAATGTGTAGGGGTTGGGGAGGAGGGTACAGGTTGGAAGGTGGGCTGATTGACATTCTTTCATTGGCATTGGCAAGTCAGAGCCTCTCCTATCTTTGTCGTTCAATTAATAGAACAAAAAGAGGTGTTGTAGTCATAAAGACTGGTAGCATTTATTTGTTTTCTGAGTTACTGGGTGAGGTAACCTGGAGCTGTTATTTATCTTAAATATTTGGGAAAACTGAATGATTTTAAAGCTTGTAGTAAAATGTTGTGAAAATTAACAAAGCAACTGAAAATGTAAGTGCATATTTCAAAGCTCAAGTAATTTGAAATCATCTGCCCCTACTACCCTATATACTTCCCTCAATAAGCCCATTCTCTATACTAGCTTTGAATACTAAAGCATACTGTCCTTCCGACATTTCTTGTTTTGAAAATATTAATACTTATTGTTTTAAAGAATGATTTTTTTCAAAATACATAAATTAATCTGAATCAAAAAGGGTTGATGCTGAGTGAAATTCTCCAAAGCATGATGTAGTTGCAAGTTGTAGTAAAATGTATTTGTATCAGCATCTGCAAGTACAGTGTGAATAATAGAATTCAGTTCCATAAAGAAGGTGCCTTGATTCATCATTGTTATCAGTGTACAGTACTGTACAGTACCAGTGGTGTAGCTAGGGCCCTACAGGTCATGGGGCATGCGGGCCCCTCTGTATCTAGGTATTATGGTATATTTTTCTTATGGGCCCCCTTTATAGGGCCCGGCCGCCCAATAAAGGTGGTCGGCTGCCTCCCTTTGTTACGCCACTGTACAGTACATGACCATTATTGAAATAATTATAAATAGCCTAATATCAGAGATTTGTATAGCGCCTTAGCGCTTTACAACAAATATAAAAAGGTAATAATTGATACTAATATTCCTTTTCCTTTCTTTTTCTTTCATGCTTTACCAACGAACAGAAAAACCACCAAGGTGAGTTTAATGAAAGTAGTTTCTTTCCACATTTTGTTTTTTCTAAGTTGTTTTTCATAAGAGGAACTTGTTCGAAATTATCTTTTGAATATTTCAAGCCATCACAGTTAATGTTCCGAGCAGCCCTCACATATACTCAGTTGGAATTAATTATAAAAAAATTCCCGCGGTTCTGAATAAAGGTCAAAAATCTTTCCAGAAAAAAAAAAGACAAAAAGAACATTAATGTAGTATATTAATGTACTGCCCTCTTTTGCAATTTAACTTCTTTTATTTTGTGCCCCATCTTTGGCCCCTTTTGCAATTTTCAAAAAAATGCTGGTAGAGTTTAATCAACCGCGCGATCGCCAAGTCGAAAATAAAGGCAGCACGGTTAAAGGTCCCGAGGAGGAACGGGCCCGACTTGCTTCTGGAAGACAGGGGACCCTTCATAATCACGCCTTTTAACCCTTACTACCACGTGGCAAACTGTTTTGAGTGCCCCATCTTTGGCCTCGCCGACTTTTCAAAAAAGTACTGGTAGAGATATCTTAAAAAAAAGAGCATAAATTTAAAACTCAAGATATCTTTAAAAAAAAAGATTTTGATGAAACATTTTTCAATCACAATTTTCCTGCAGTTATAATAGCTGGAACTGTACATTTTTTCCAGCTCTGTATATACTATCATGTAGGTCTTTGGATATGATTGAAAATAATCAGCTTTTGCCAACATGCCAAATTTGTGACAAGCCTACATAAGGCAGATACAGTAGCTCATTATCTTTATGTACAGTAATTCTGTTAAATTCTGTCTTTAGTTTCAGTCATTAAAAACTATCAGAATTTTTTACCCCTGCTAAAGTTTGATGGAAGGTGTGATGGAAATTCAACATCTCTTGGGTCATATTCAAGTGCTTCCATTTAAACAATGGTTGTGAAGGATTGAAACACAATTAGTTAACAAAAGAAAATTTTCAGGTTTTTATGTTGTGATGTCACGAAATTACAAGAAAATTTGCCAAATTTATGGCTCTAAAATTTAAGATGTTGTCAAATGATCAATTTGGAACAGATTTTGATGATCTTTTTTGCAATTTCCATGGTGTACAGCATATTTTGATGGTTTATTGCATATTTCCATGGTTTATAGCGTATTTCCATGGTTTATACCATATTTCCATGGTTTATAGCCTATTTCCATGGTGTATAGCCTATTTCCTTGGTGTATAGGCCTATTTCCATGTTGTATCGCCTATTTTCATGGTTTTTAGCCTATTTTCATGGTTTTTAGCCTATTTCATAGTGTTAAGCCTATTTTCATGGTTTATAGCCTATTTCTATAGTTTATAGCCTATTTCCATGGTTTATAGCCTATTTCTATGGTAAATAACTTATTTCCATGGTGTATAGCTTATTTCCATGGTGTATAGCCTATTTTCATAGTGTATAACATATTTCCATGGTTTATAGCCTATTTCCAAGGCTGATAGCCTATTTCCATGGTTTATAGCATATTTTTATGGTTTATAGCCTATTACCATGGTGTATAGCCTATTTCCATGGTGTATAGCCTATTTCCATGGCTGATAGCCTATTTCCATGGTCTGTAGCATATTTCCATGGTTTATAGCCTATTTCCATGGCTCATATTTCCTCAAGCTCAAGTTGTTGCTACCTGTCCACAGATCTTTAACTCGTTCACCTACAGCAGGATGAAATTGCTTTACCACTGACATAGTACTGTAAATCATATTTTAAGCCACTAACGCTGTGTTCCGAGCTGACTTTTTTAATATCACTTTCTATCCTCCAGAAGTAGACATCCTATTCTCCTTGCGTAAATACAAGCCTTTTGGAAAACCTTCCAAACTTCCCAATTCTGGTTCAGAGGCAGTTGATCATTCCAGAGGGAAATAATAACATTATAAATCTATTGAAAATTCTTCACAAATGTCCCTTTTCCATGCCTGCATATTTGCTGAGCTATTTTTATGTTGTTTACATTTCATATGAGGCGAAAAACAGCATACCTGCTGATCCAACATAGAATTTCAAACTCAATTAAGAATGTAATTAAATTGACATTTTAGTTTGCAGTAAATGGGGACAAACACATTAGATTGATTTTCTGTTTTAACCTAATATTCAATTTTGTGTTTTACCTTCGTTACCTCTGCCAACGAAATTGGACGGAATATGTTTTTGCCCGTGTTTTGTTTGTTTGTTTGTTAGTCTGTCTGTTTGTCATCAAGATATCTCAAGAACTGATGACTGGATTTGGATCAAACTTGGTGTGTGGTTTTGTTACTGCTTAAGAAAGAAGTGATACAAATTTGAGACATATTGAAACAAGGGAAGGGTGCAAATGTGTGTGTGTGTGTGTGTGGGTTAGAGTTGCTTGGTTATTTTTCAAGATTATTTTTTGACCATCAGAATTTGGGTTAAAATGTTTTTGCCTCTGTTTGTTTGCCTGTCATCCAGTTATCTCCAGAACTGATGATAAGACATGGTCAAAAATATTCTTGAAAAATAACTAAGCAACTCTTACCCAATTTCTGGACTTGTCAAAAAAAAATCTTGAAAAATGACCAATCAAGTTTAACCCAATTTCTGGACATGGTCAAAAATAATCTTGAAAAATAACCAAGCAATTAACTCTAACCCATTTTCTGGACATGGTCAAAAAATAATCTTGAAAAATAACAAAGCAACTCTAACCCAATTTCTGGACATGGTCAAAAATGATCTTGAAAAATAACCAAGAAACTCTAACTTAATTTATTGACATGGTCAAAAAATAATCTTGAAAAATAACCAAGCAACTCTAACCAAGTTTCTGGACATGGTCAAAAATGATCTTGAAAAATAACCAAGCAATTCTAACCCAATTTCTGGACATGGTCAAAAAATAATCTTGAAAATTAAGAAAGCAACTCTAACCCAATTTCTGGACATGGTCAAAAATGATCTTGAAAAATAACCAAGCAACTCTAAACCATTTTCTGGACATGGTCAAAAAATAATCTTGAAAAATAACCAAGCAATTCTAACCCAATTTTTGGACATGGTCAAAAAATAATCTTGGAAAATAAACAAGCAACTCTCATTCAATCCCCCACCCAATTTCAGGACATGGTCAAAAAATAATCTTGAAAAAAAACCAAGCATTTCTAACCCAATTTTTGGACATGGTCAAAAATGATCTTGAAAAATAAACAAGCAACTCTCACCCATTTTCTGGACATGGTCAAAAATGATCTTGAAAAATAACCAAGCAACTCTAACCTAATTTCTGGACATGATCAAAAATAATCTTGAAAAATAACAAAGCAACCTTTATTAAAACACCCACCCAATTTCTGGACATGGTTAAAAATAAACTTAAAAAATAACAAAGCAACTCTTATTAAAATTAACTGACTAAAATTTGGCATTTCATATTTTGTTGTGAAGGGGTATCAATTCTATAGTAGTACAAGCAATATGCTGCTGTTCATGAAATGTTTTATTGCTTCGGCTGTAAATCAAATTTTGTATTCCAAAATGACAGGGTTTGAAGAATATTGTTGTCTCTCAAGATCATGAATGTATGATAAGTAGGGCATGACATTTGCTTCATTACATGTTGTACCAGATAATTACACACATCATTTTTCATGCTTGATTAATGAAGGAGAATATTGAATGTTAAACAACAAATACATTATTCATGTTACCGAATGATGTAGTACATTGTAAACTGTTTGAATGATTTATATCGGAAATATATTAATACTGTATACTAATTTTCAAACTGCATGCATTCATTGTAAAAGATGTAAGTTTTGCCTTCAAGGGTGTGCCTAGTACAGGAGGATATTCTTGAGGGTTCTGATCAGAATAACTAGCTGGAATTTGTAGCAAAATTAAGTTGATCACTTACCCATCCATGCCCCATAATGGCTTAAGAGTTATGGAAATAATTTAAATGGAGATTACACTTGAGCATAGGCGGCGATTCTGGGGGGACAGAGGGGGACAGCATGCCTCCTCGGGAGATAAATATGCTTATGCCCCCCTACAAAATGAAGCCTTATACAAATCCTATATATATTAGCTACACCATTGTCTGGGTTCGTCCCCCAATGTTGAAAAGAAATCGCCGCACCTTCATGTGAGAACACAATTGACCTCTCTAAATTAGATGATCAACAGCTTTTTCAACCAATCACCGCAGGAATTTGCCTAAAATCTGCATAAAGAAGTGGGGAAAAAACCTACGCAGTACCGGTACATTTAATCTACTGTAGCTAGCAGCACGCGCTTGTGCAGTCAATGCAATATACTGTACAAAACAAATATCTGCACACACAGACTGAGTGACGACAAGGTAGTGAACAAAAATTGCACTTACGGGCCCGCTGCGGGCTTTGTAAACCCAATTCCCGTCACCCAGAATGATTAGCAAACAGAATTGTGTTGATTCCTTTTGCTAAAAACTGTGAAAGATCTAAGAAGTGCCATAAATGGATCAAAACTTGCGGCAGGTCACATGAACATCTTAATGTCAACGCATTAGTCATGTGTGAGTGCGGATTTGAGGTTTGTTTGCCCCACCTAGTTAATGCATTGCTATGGTGTAACTTATTTCCTAACCCAGAAACATCTAAATTGATGAGAGAAAGAAAATACCTGAATTCTAACATTAAAATGAACCCAGAAAAACACTGAAAATATGGGCAGAGTCATTGAATTTGTTATTTCGCACAAATTTACTGATAATTGCATTTATACCTTTTTGATGTGAGTCTGACCCTCAAACTGTGCTTCAAACTTTTAATTTCCATTTACTTTCTTCTCTTATTTTGTAGACATTTGCCTTTGACCACTGTTTTTTCTCAATAGATGAAAAGAACAAGAAATTTGCAGGTGAGTGGCCTTATATTTTCAATATTTTTGATAAGTTTTGATCAGTATTTCTTGACGGTCAATTTTTATTTTGTGTAAAAGAAAGTAGAAATCTGAGCAGATCAGTTTTTGAAGTTTGAAAATCACTTTTTTTCGGTTTTGTAGTTATAGCTGATCAATGTTTGATCAATTTGTGATGTAGTTAGGCCCTATTGTATGAGAATGGGCCAGCTCCAAATCTGTGGGGTGTGGTTAAGAAAATTTGTATGGCTGATCAAAGTTTGATCAATTTGTGATGTAGTCAGGCCCTATTGTATGATAAGTGGGCCAGCTCCAAATCTGTGGGGTGTGGTTAAGAAAATTTGTATGGCTGATCAAAGTTTGATCAATTTGTGATGTAGTCAGGCCCTATTGTATGATAAGTGGGCCAGCTCAAAATCTGTGGGGTGTGGTTATGAAAATTTGTATGGCTGATCAATGTTTGATCAATTTGTGATGTAGTCAGGCCCTACTGTATGATAAGTGGGCCAGCTCCAAATCTGTGGGGTGTGGTTAAGAAAATTTGTATGGCTGATCAAAGTTTGATCAATTTGTGATGTAGTCAGGCCCTATTGTATGATAAGTGGGCCAGCTCCAAATCTGTGGGGTGTGGTTATGAAAATTTGTATGGCTGATCAATGTTTGATCAATTTGTGATGTAGTCAGGCCCTACTGTATGATAAGTGGGCCAGCTCGAAATCTGTGGGGTGTGGTTATGAAAATTTGTATGGCTGATCAATGTTTGATCAATTTGTGATGTAGTCAGGCCCTACTGTATGATAAGTGGGCCAGCTTAAAATCTGTGGGGTGTGGTTAAGAAAATTTGTATGGCTGATCAAAGTTTGATCAATTTGTGATGTAGCCAGGCCCTATTGTATAAGAGTGGGCCAGCTCCAAATCTGTGGGGTGTGGTTATGAAAATTTGTATGGCTGATCAAAGTTGATCAATTTGTGATGTAGTCAGGCTCTACTGTATGATGAGCGGGCCAGCTCAAAATCTGTGGGGTGTGGTTAAGAAAATTTGTATGGCTGATCAAAGTTTGATCAATTTATGATGTAGTCAGGCCCTACTGTATAATAAGTGGGCCAGCTCAAAATCTGTGGGGTGTGGTTAAGAAAATTTGCCTCACCATTTCAAAGATTTATGATAAATTTTTGAAAAGAAAAAGATTTACAAAAGAAAATACCAAGGTCAGCCTAATCTCATAAATTTGCATAGAAATTTGCATTTGGATACCTGAGATCTCAAATAGCTGTAATGTGGTTTAAAAATTGTAAATTTTTTAACCGATGTTGATGAGTATTTTTCGTATTTATTGCCTTGCAGGGCATATTTCTATGAACAGTATATGTTTAAAAGGGTATACATATAGTACAGTACTACATTTCAGTATTCACGTAATTGTTTGAGAAGTAGAGAAATTCCCCATTGTATTTTTCAAAGCTCCTCCCCAGAACTAGGCAAAGAAAATTTTATGTGATAGATTTGCCAAGGAGAAAGATCTTTTTTTTCACCAAACTTGGCATAAAATGAAAGATCTTTACTTTTTATGTTTGTATTTTGAAAGATGGGACCCCCTCTCCCCTTCCCCGGGTACATTTGACTCTGGCTGTTGTGGTGCCATTAAACATCAACAAACTGAACCAACCCATCCCCCTTCCCAACCCATCCCCCTTCCCAACCCTTCCCCCTTCCCAACCCTTCCCTTCCCAACCCTTCCCCTTCCCAACCCTTCCCCTTCCCAACCCTTCCCAACCTTCCCCCCTTCCCAACCCTTCCCCTTCCCAACCCTTCCCCTTCCCAACCCTTCCCCTTCCCTTCCCTTTCAACCCTTCCTCCTTCCCAACCCCGAAAAAAAAATGGTTGCCCTAGTCATGATTTCTTTTGCCTCACTTTATAATCCGTCTATAGTCCCGCAGATTTATCCTGCTACATTGAAAGTGTCAATCTCATGTTTGTATACACACAGTACTGTACAAGACACCTGTGCTGTATTTGTAAAAAGCTGGCGTGAATAAACCTACAGACATCACAACATTATCCATCATCCTGGGAATATCTATAACACATTATTTCTGCAACAATGAAGATTACAATAAGTTTGGGAGGCCGCAATATACTGAAATCAAATTTCCATTGAGTTTTAATTGATTTTAAAGGAATGTTCCTTGAATTTTTATGTTCATATATGATTGGGGGGAGTTATTGCGTTTCAAAGATTCCACAAATGCGTTGGAAAGTTGTTAAAAAGTGACCTTGCTGTGTACAGTGTGATGTCATAAGTGCAGATCCAAGACAATGATTATGTATTTTTTTGAAAATTAATTGCCGCATTCTAATTGATTGGAATTTGTTGTTTTGAGGGTATAACATGCTTAATACAGGAAAATGATTGTTTATTTCATGTGCTTATACAGTACAGTATATTATCATACAGTACAGTATATTATCATACAGTACAGTATATTATCATACAGTACAGTACATTATCATATAGTACAGTATATTATCATACAGTACAGTATATTATCATGCAGTACAGTATATTATCATACAGTACAGTATATCATCATACAGTACAGTATATCATCATACAGTACAGTATATTATCATACAGTACAGTATATCATCATACAGTACAGTATATTATCATACAGTACAGTATATTATTATACAGTACAGTATATTATCATACAGTATAGTATATTATCATACAGTACAGTATATTATCATACAGTACAGTATATTATTATACAGTACAGTATATTATCATACAGTACAGTATATTATCATACAGTACAGTATATTATCATACAGTACAGTATATTATCATACAGTACAGTATATCATCATACAGTACAGTATATTATCATACAGTACAGTATATTATCATACAGTACAGTATATTATCATACAGTACAGTATATTATCATACAGTACAGTATATTATCATACAGTACAGTATATTATTATAGGATGCAGTATATTATCATACAGCACAGTATATTATCATACAGTACATTCTATTATCATACAGTACAGTATATTATCATAGGATACAGTATACTATCATACAGCACAGTATATTATCATACAGTACATTATATTATCATATAGTACAGTACATTATCATACAGCACAGTATATTATCATACAGTATAGTATCATACAGTACAGTATATTATCATACAGTACAGTATATTATCATACAGCACAGTATATTATCATACAGTACAGTATATTATCATACAGTACAGTATATTATCATACAGCACAGTATATTATCATACAGTACAGTATATTATTATACAGTACAGTATATTATCATAGGATACAGTATATTATCATACAGTACAGTATATTATCATGCAGTACAGTATATTATCATACAGTACAGTATATTATCATGCAGTACAGTATATTATCATACAGTTCTGTATATTATCATACAGTACAGTATATTATCATACAGTACAGTATATTATCATACAGCACAGTATATTATCATACAGCACAGTATATTATCATACAGTACAGTATATTATCATGCAGTACAGTATATTATCATACAGCACAGTATATTATCATACAGTACAGTATATTATCATACAGTACAGTATATTATCATACAGTACAGTATATTATCATACAGCACAGTATAGTATCATACAGTACAGTATATTATCATACAGTACAGTATATTATTATACAGTACAGTATATTATCATACAGTACAGTATATTATCATACAGTACAGTATATTATCATACAGTATAGTATATTATCAGTACAGTACAGTATATTATCATACAGTACAGTATATTATCATACAGTACAGTATATTATCATACAGCACAGTATATTATCATACAGTACAGTATATTATCATACAGCACAGTATATTATCATACAGTACAGTATATCATCATACAGTACAGTATATCATCATACAGTACAGTATATTATCATACAGTACAGTATATTATCATACAGTACAGTATATTATCATACAGTATAGTATATTATCATACAGTACAGTATATTATCATACAGTACAGTATATTATCATACAGTATAGTATATTATCATACAGTACAGTATATTATCATACAGTATAGTATATTATCATACAGTACAGTATATTATCATACAGTACAGTATATCATCATACAGTACAGTATATTATCATACAGTACAGTATATTATCATACAGTACAGTATATTATCATACAGTATAGTATATTATCATACAGTACAGTATATTATCATACAGTACAGTATATTATCATACAGCACAGTATATTATCATACAGTACAGTATATTATCATACAGTACAGTATATTATCATACAGTATAGTATATTATCATACAGTACAGTATATTATCATACAGTACAGTATATTATCATACAGCACAGTATATTATCATGCAGTACAGTATATTATCATGCAGTAGCCTTTGAAGGCTGGAGTATACTTTACTTTAATCAAATTAAATTCGTAGCGCCATTGACTTTACTATAGAGGGACTTCATCACGTAACTCTACCAGGAGCCATTTTGCAGGGCAGGGCGTTGTTGCGTTTCACACGTATTCACACAGCTCAATCACATCACTCATACAACAAACATACTACATGCTAAACCTATCAGTACCAGTTCAGTGAATTTTACTAATTGCATTTTTTTTGCTCACTTCAATTTTACTTCATATTTTCTCTATTTTGTTTTATTCACCTGGTATACGAAGAGTAATTTTAACGTTAACGCCAGCTGATTGTTCGTTATAGTTAGACAAAGCCTGCAGACCTGATATAAAGTGCGCGTTGCAAATCCTAGTGTGAACCGTAGGTTGAAAGCGGTATCACATCATACAGCCGAAACCTACTTCGAACGATCGATCAGGATCAGATGGAAATCAAGGAAACGTCTTTTTATTCCCCGGCACATGTTTACTAGTGCAACCAATGGCACAGCAAGATTCCGGCATAGTTTTCTTACAAAAATAATCTCATATAACTACATGCAAACGTATGTAAATCTAATTAAATGTACAGCAGATAATAGTGTTCCTGCCCTACAAAATGGCGATGTAAACGAAGTCATGTGACTTCATGACGTCAGCTGAAAAACCCCTATAGAATGATAATTGTTTTGAAGGTTAAGTCAGCTGTAGAATTTAAATCAGTTGTCTCTGTGAATGTTCCTTTCTCAGCATTTTCCATATTGCTGTGGATTTCTGTTTCGCAGGCTAGAAATTTAAGAAGAAAATTACCTTTGAAGTCTGCAATGTACTGTAATCAAATTTTGATTGAAATGTAATTGATATAGTAGCATAAATGTTTTAGAAATTCAGCTATTACTCAACTATAGAATTTAAATGAGTTGTGTGTCACCGTCACAAACTGTAACAATATTCTCCCATCACAACATACTGTAATTCTTTGAATTTCTCTTACACATTGTAACAACTTGTGCAAGAATGAAAAGTACAGCATAACTTTGTAGTCTGCCATATACCAATCTTTTGGTTACAGGTCTTTCACAGTGGCAGTCGCCAGAAAATGGAATGGTATTCCAAAATCCATGAAAGACATTACATATTTGAATGCGTTTAAATCTCAGCTCAAAGCATATTTGTTTAAGAAGTATTATTGATTTTTATTATAATTTAATTTATTCGTTTATTTACATTAACCTATCATTTTTATTGTATTAGCGCTTTAAGCATACTCCACAGTGTGGATTAAGCGCGATATAAATGTTCCTATCATTATTATTATACTGCAATCAAATTTTGATTAAAATTGGATTTATTTACTGTAGCAGAAGCATTTACAGGGACCAAGTATGCCAAGATACTAATATTGGCCTGAGAGGATTTTACTCTCCTGGTTTTCTGGGTCGGGAGGTAAAATTTGGAAATTATTAATGTAAAATTTTAACAAATGGTAAAGTTGAATGAAAGTCTTGATAATTGACAAAAAAGTTATTTCAAAAATTGAAGAAAATTGCCAAAAATGAAGAAAATTATCCTAAAATTAAAGAAAATTTCTCGAAAATGAATGCAACATTGATGGAAAATTATTTGAAATTTTGGTCGAATTTGTCAACAAATTTTTCCGAAAATTGACAAAATTTCCTCAAAATTGAAGAATAATGCTTGAAAATTAGGGAAATTTCTTGAAATTGCCCCAAAATGAATGAAATTTTTCTAAAAATGTCAAACAATTCACCAAAATTTTGAGGAATGTGCCTGAAAATGAACCAAGTTTCTCGAAAATTGAAGAAAATTGCAAAAAATGAATTCCGGATGAATGATTGAAGAAAAGTTCCAAAAATTGAAGTAGATTTTTTGATTATCAGCAATGCCAGTGATGGTACTTAATTTACCAAATGCAATTTTTCCACATGAGACAATTTGCATGGTTCTTCACCCTTGCCCTTCTCAGAGGTGACCCTTCCTATACACCCCTAGGCCAACATTATGTACCAATATGGTTGGGAGTTAGTGTACAGCTGGGTTTAATATGAATGTGATGGTACCTTTTATTTTCACCATTTACTTCTTGCGCCCCCCCCCCATACTCTTCTCACACTTCAGAAATTTCTCCGCAGTCCTTATATACTACAGTGAGCCCACTCAAATATAATATAGTTACAGCTAGTATATTTGAAGGTGCTTCCATCACAACATTTCCCATACTTTGGTGGATTTTTATTCAACATAGAAACTTATGCAAGGAAACAAATTACCGTTGAAGTATACTGTAATGAAATTACAGTAATTTAAATGCGATTAATTTTCCATTTGTGTAATGCAATGCTTTGGATACATGTTGGGAGGCACGTCAATTATGTCAATTGAGTCGGCTACAACAAAGAGGAATGTGATCTCATCGCAACGTTTCTCATCTAAGTGTACATTGCTGTAACAGTAATAAAACTTACACAATCATGAAGACGATGGTCGATATGTGCACTTTAATCACATTGATTGAAATTGAACATTTGATCTTAAAATGTTTAAAGGATTAGTTCAGTGGTCAAGCATGTTTATCTTATATGAAAGAGGACTACAAAAGAAACACAATGGTAAAGAAAATATTCAAAAATCTTATTCCGTTAAAGAGATATTTAAGTTTAAATTTTGGTATCATTTGTGTAGAAATGACTGAAATCCGACTAGTTGTGATGTCATAGCCTTAGACTCTTCAGTCTAAATGTATTCTATCATATTTTGTCCTGTGATTTCGTGGCTTTAAAACCTTGGGATATGTCAAAAATGAGTAAAACTGAATCTAGGAAGGGTATTTATAATATACCACCTGAAGAAAGATTGAGGAATAATAATTCAAATAGTGAACAAATTAAATAAACTTTCTTTAAAATACATAAAGACTGAAGAATCTGAGGCTGTGACATCACAACTAGTCTGATTTCAGTTTTTTCTACAGAAATGATACCAAACTTTACATTTGAGTATCTCCTTAACGAAATAAGATTTTGCAATGCTTTCTTCATATTTTGTTTCTTTTGAAGTCCTCTTTCATACGAGAGTGACATGCTTGACCACTGCTTTAGAAAGTACTTTGAGCAGAGTACAATTATTGATTAAGTATTTCACGTCAGCATAAAGAAAATATTGGACCCTTGAATATATCAAGTGTGACACTTACATTTTGATTGGAGTTACATGCAGCCATGAGTCAACCTATATAATTTGCAGGAAAATCTTTGTCTTATTTGTATGATTATGAAAAGGTAAGGGCAGGTCCAATTAAGGCTCAAGTTTTGGTTTTGGGTTCTGGACTTCAAAGTTTCAAGTAATTGTGTCGCTGAACTTCTATTATGTCTTCTTGCTACTATAACAGAGCTCTGTTGAAAAGTGCCACTGCAGGCTTGATTGCCGAAAGCACGATAGGAGGATAAAACACAGGTTATCCTAAAATAACAAATAAACACCGCATTCAATGTATTTGTCCTGTGTTCGAATCCCGGTGGGTCAGCAACCAGTGAGTCCACAACTGCTTATCAAAAGCCGTGGCTGTCTTGATATAATGTCCAGCACTGGATGCTTTCGGGACGTTAAACCTTGCTATGCTATGCTAATAAGCACTCAAAGTTACTTCCTAATTAAGCACCCATGATCGAGGCTGCATATATTTGAACTGCATTGTACATATATGTAAACCTGTTCTTTACTATATCCCCATAATAACCAACACAAAACCATCACGAGCGTCACACACAAAATAAGCAAAGAATGTAACAAAACTAGAGTATTTTAAGTCTTCAAATTTAATCAAATAAATAATGTTATCAGGCAAAAAAAATTGAGTGGGTGGGTGCTTTATTAGAGCTTAATATGCCAAATACGGAATGTGCATTTTAGTGCACTCTAGCGCAGTATCATTTCCAGGGAAACTATTAAACTACATGAGTTCATTTCATATCTGATATTCTTTATGGGGATTTTCATGAATAATATTATTTGAAAAGTTATTACTATTGCTTGTAGTATATATTGAGTGTTTGGTCACTTTGGTCTATAATTTTAAAAGTTAATCAATTAAAAAAAACTGTTGATTGAAATTGTGCCATGGTAATGCCGTACCCCTGTTGTGTGCTACGGCCCTGTGTAATTAATGAGAAGTCAGGATTTATGGAAGGGGTGGGGCATACAGTAAGAGGGAAAGGATATATTAAGATAGCAGGAGAGTCATCTTGTTTGCTTCCTTGAATACCCGAGCCGTAGCTTTGCTGTTTCAGAGGGGTGGTCCGCCTACCCCTCCCCACCTCCTTGTGGTCTGCCATGCCCCTAATCAGAAAAAAATGTATTTTAAAAAAAAAGGGAAGAATATTCTTTAATTAAACTCATATATGAATTACCTTACATGGATACAGAACACAAAATGATAGCATAGTAAGAAATTGTCCTGTTTGGCTCATGAATGGTCCTTATCAGTCAGAATAGCTTCATTCTGAGGTACAGTATGATTATAGCTAAAAACCCATTTTCACCAGGGACTTAAGCCTTAAGGGGGTCCCTGGACCCACACTGAAAAGTGCAGCATTTCGCGGGCACATTAATGTGCCCCTCAACAAATCTAGCACCCTGACCCTTTTAAAATCAAGCTAGGGATCTGAATAGTATTCGAAACGAGAAGTGTGAAAAATGTGGTGGTCATTCACTTGTTACCCCAGATCAGTCAACTTCAAGTTTTAGGCACTGATCTCGAGCTGAATGTGGTCGATGTGCAACAAGTTTTCAGTGTGGGTTACATGTTATAAGAACAAAAAAATATTAAAAGCGAAAGAAGATACATAAGGGTGGAGAATGCTCTTTTGTATGGAGACATCTACTGTAGGTACGAGCTACACCATTACATACGGTACAAGCATCATATCTGGGAATATATGCACAAATGCATTTTGGCGTACAAGCACTGTACAGTTGACTGGGACTGGAGTTGTTGAAGTCTCATCAAATATTTTTCTCTCAAGGAAGAGAAGACCTGAAAACTATCAAGGTAAATGTGCATTACCTTGAACTTGGATGGTTGTTATTATATTTGTAATGTACTTCTATTTAACAGGGTATTATTATAGATAACAGACCCCTAGCTTTGCTGTATTACAGGGGCGTCCTGCCCTGCCCTGCCCCTTCATGGGCCCGCCCTTCCTGGGCCCGCCCTTCCTTCTGGGGGTCCGCCCTGCCCCCTGGGGTCCGTCCTGCCCCTCAGAATTTTTATTTTATTTTAAGATTTAAGTTTTTTTTTTAACTTAATCTTAATAAACCTCATAAATAAAACTTACATAGATACAGAACACAGAATGAAAGCATAGTAAGCAATTGCCCTGTTTAGCTCATGAATGGTCCTTATCAGTATCAGGCAGAATAGTTTCATTGTGAGGTATGATTATAGCTAAAATCCCAGAGCTTCTTTACTTTCGGATTGAGCCTTAAGACAGCCCCTGGACTCCACGTCAAAAAGACGCAGCGCTTCGCACGCGCATTAATGTTCCCCTCAGCAAGTCTAGCACCCTGCCTCTTTTTAGATCAAGCTAGGGGTGTGACTGTAAGTCCTATGCATAATTTACAGCACATTCAAGCTTTGACATTATTATAACTTCAAGTCTATGTACAAGTATCAACTGCTGTATTTGTACACGTATATTACAATCTAGCTCAGTTTTAGAATTTTGAAGAAAAACAAACTTATTTCATGTGAAATGTGTGATGGGTAAGGTCCAGCTCAAATATTGTATGTAATTCTTTCCTAAATCTTTTTTCTCTTCTCCCACATTCAGCTTTCCCCCTTCATCTCCCTTACAAACCTTCCATTTCCTCAATATCCTAACTCTTACACCATTATTTATTAACATTTGGCACATTTGACTCTTGACTGTTACAGTGCAGTTAAACATCAACAAACCAAATCTAAATCTTAGTCAATGAAAATGATGGGAAAGTTTTTTCCTGCTAAAATGTTATTGGGGTAAAACTTGGCAGACTCACAAACCTTTGGCCAGAATACTGCAGCGCCACTTCAAAGTAGTATGATTGACAAAACAAAGGATTAAAAAAAAAAAAAAAAATCGCTTTGTGATAAATCACAAAATATGCCACTGCATAAAATATGCAAATTGATGCCTGAGAAGGGTAAATGTTTAACCAACTTTGATGACTTTTTTTGCTCCTTTGATAGTTTGTAATAGAATTGAAAGCAATTACAGGTAAAGCTTGTTTCCTCTGTACATCCATATACAAAGTACACATATGTCAGATGAGTAATTTACAATTCTAAACGTGTTTGTACATGATTAGTTGGACACTTGATCTGCTGTCTGTTAAGATCACCGGGAAACATTGATTAAGATGCGTGATTGCAGGATTCCCACACATATTATTAAATGTCCCATCAAAAATAATCCAGGGGAGGGAAGGGGGAAGAAATTTTTGCACAAAGATAAGAAAATTGGCTGAAAAAAAAAGAAGCAAAATTTGGCCTTTTTCTGCCAATTGTTATTTTATTTTTTTGTTGTTGCTATTTGCTATTGTTATTGCTTTTGCTATTGTTGCCTTTTAAAAAAAATTCTTCCAAAACGGAACACACCCCTGGAAGAAAAAAAATTCCCTCCCCTCTCCCTCTACCCCTCCCCTCTCCCCACCCCCTCTCCCCATCCCCCTCTCCTCTCCCCTCCCCTTTCCTTCCCTCTCCCCTCCCCCTACCCCTTATAAACAAAATTACACAAGGGGGGGAAAATCCTCCAAATTTCAAACTCTATAGTGTTAACACTGCCGGGAACACATCCTCATTTACCGAGTCATTTCATGGTTTATCTTGAGAATATAAAATGATTTTGATGAAAACAGAATCCACTGGTAGAACATTTGTTTCTGAACAGGATTATGGCTCTTAAAAGGTTGTGTGGGGACGCAGGGTAGAATCAAACTGCTAGAAGGCAGGTTTAAATCATACAAATATAACATACCAATACTCATCTGATTTTGTCCTCCAAATCTGTTTCCAGTATTTAGCCTTGATTTGGTATTTTCTTGTGACATATAAATGCTTAAAATATTTGTTGGTAATATATTCATCCGTTATGGAAATGAAATGAATGCGAAGATTTTACAAATTTTCTAATGAAATATTTGCAAATCTTGTGAAATCAGTACTCCAGTGGCCCATATATGTTCTGCATTTAGTAGAAACATTTCTTTTATATACCTAACACTATTAGCATGACTTGTCCTTCTCCTTAAAAATTTGTTCCAGCAAATCATAACCACAAACTTACTGTAGCAAATAGTGAGACCACTATATCTTAATTAAAATAACCACACAATAAGGACTTCATCCATTGCTAATATGATATTCAGCACCAACTTCCACAACAACTAAGGTTTTCGGAATAAAGAAAATAAAGAGGACAAATCTGACCCAACCTGGTTATGTATCAGGCCGGGTCAGACTGTTTGAAACTTCAAGGAGCAGAACAACTAATGGTCTTTTGGTCTGTAAAATTGCACCCCTTCGAACATGGGGGATTCGCCTACTGAAAGTGTAGGAGGAGGCGAAGGGGGGTGGAAGGGGGCAAGATTATGTTTCAGATCACCTCACACAAAAATCACCAAGCAAAAGATAAATTTGGAGAAAGGGGGGATACCCCTAGTACCCCCATATCCTGCCTATGCCTTGCCCCCCATGTTCCCCAACTCCTGCATCCCCCAAATCTCGCCTTTGCCTTTAAATATGTTTTGTCAGCTACCATACTCCCTAACCAGGCCAAGAATGAAACTCCCACCTCTGGCTGTGAAATAAGCTGTCATCTTGTCCAGTTACTGCTGATTTATACTGAAGCCCATCAACAAATCTTGTTAAAAAATTGCTTGCATACCACTTCCAGGTGACAGGTTCACTGTAATTGAGTAATGACAGAGCCTGAATAAGGTATTGCATGGAGCAGGGACTGTATGCACACTTTGATACAGTTTGCAGTATTAATTAATCATTTGATGATAATTTTTGTAATGTAATATAAAAGACAGTTGTATTTTCAGGGAAAACTTTTTTGTTTCTACTTCAACCAGATTGAAAGTCAGCATTCATGCGGTAGACCTCTCAATTTCTTTTTAGATATTTTAGAACCATTTTTTTTTTTTTGGGGGGGGGGTAAACATTCCTTGAAGGATTAGTTCAGTGGTCAAGCATGTCCATCTTATATGAAAGTGGACTTCAAAAGAAACAAAATGGTGAAGAAAGCATTCAAAAATCTTATTCCATTAAAGGATTAGTTCAGTGGTCAAGCATGTCCATCTTATATGAAAGTGGACTTCAAAAGAAACAAAATGGTGAAAAAAGCATTTAAAAATCTTATTCCGTTAAGGAGATATTTAAGTTTGAAGTTTGGTATCATTTGTATAGAAACGACTGAAATCCAACTAGTTGTGATGTCATAGCCTCTGATTCTTCAAAGTCTTTATGTATTCTATTATATTTTGTCCTGTGATTTTGTGGCTTAAACACCATGGGATATGTCAAAAAATTGAATCTAGGAAAGGTATTTATAATATACCACCTGAAGAAAGTTTGAGGATAAATAATTTGAATAATGAAAACTTAAATAAACTTTCTTTAAAATACATAAAGACTTTGAGGAATCCGAGTCTTGATTTCAGTCGTTTCTACAGAAATGATACGAAACCTTAAACTTTAATATCTCTTTTACAGAATAGGATTTTTGAATGCTTTCTTCACCATTTTGTTTCTTTTGAAGCCCTCTTTTAAATAAGATGGACATGCCTGACCACTGAACTAATCCTTCAAGCCCCATTTCCGCCACCACTGCCCCCCATTTCTAGCCTCTGGTTACATCACCTTGACTGCTAGCTACTGTAGCTTCGCTGCTTTTAATATGAAACGTATTTACTGTACATCACATTCATTCCTCTCATAGGAAGGAGGACACTAATATTCTGACAACCATGTAAAAGTATTCCATGATAATCGCTATCTGCTATCTTTATTTCCTTAATTTAAAATGTATCCCTGTTGTCGTTCCATTGACGTAATGCACAACTGTTTTCATGCAGATCACAGACTACAACACTCAACTAATCAGACATGCCTCAAATTGATACTGTTAGCCCATGAGACATGCACAGTCATTTCCAGGATATAAACATGATACGTTTTGACATATGAACATTTTAAATTACTCAGCTGCATGGTTTGATGGAGACAGGGTCCAGTTGGCTTCTTGAGATGCATTTTGAGTTTGAAGAACCTGACTTCCTGCTGATGATTGGTCGAAGGGGAGTTTGTGTCTTGAGACGCATTTGGAGTTTGTGTCTTGAGATGCATTTTGAGTCTGAAGAACCTGACTTTCTGCTGATGATTGGTCGAAGGGGAGTTTGTGTCTTGAGATGCATTTGGAGTTTGTGTCTTGAGATGCATTTTGGGTCTGAAGAACCTGACTTCCTGCTGATGATTGGTCGAAGGGGAGTTTGTTTCTCGAGATGCATTTTGAGTCTGAAGAACCTGACCTCCTGCTGATGATTGGTGGAAGGGGATTGGTCGAAGGGGAGTTTGTGTCTTGAGTTTGTGTTTTGAGATGCATTTTTGAGTCTGAAGAACCTGACATCCTGCTGATGATTGGTCGAAGGGGAGTTTGTGTCTTGAGATGCATTTGGAGTTTGTGTCTTGAAATACATTTTGAGTCTGAAGAACCTGACTTCCTGCTGATGATTGGTCGAAGGGGAGTTTGTGTCTTGAGATGCATTTTGAGTCTGAAGAACCTGACTTCCTGCTGATGATTGGTGGAAGGGGAGTTTGTGTCTTGAGATGCATTTTGAGTCTGAAGAACCTGACTTCCTGCTGATGATTGGTCGAAGGGGAGTTTGTGTCTTGAGATGCATTTTGAGTCTGAAGAACCTGACCTCCTGCTGATGATTGGTGGAAGGGGAGTTTGTGTCTTGAGATGCATTTTGAATCTGAAGAACCTGACTTTCTGCTGATGATTGGTCGAAGGGGAGTTTGTGTTTTGAGACGCATTTGGAGTTTGTGTCTTGAAATACATTTTGAATCTGAAGAACCTGACTTCCTGCTGATGATTGGTCGAAGGGGAGTTTGTGTCTTGAAATGCATTCTGAGTCTGAAGAACCTAATTTCTTGTTTGTTGGGAATGTATGGATGTGACTTCCAGCTGATGATTGCTCGAAGGGGAGTTTGTGTCTTGAGATACATTTTGAGTCTGAAGAACCTAAGGGGGCCCAGGTGGATGGAGTATAGTGTCGATATTTTATTTTATTTGTAATTTCTTGAATGTTAGTAGGGGAAGGTGTAACTGCTCTCCCAATCCTGAAAATTTCTCAAAATTAGAGACAAAGTTAAGTTTAAGTAAAAGGGGTTTCTGCAAGGAATAAAATGTTTCAAAAAGCATGAAAAAGCAAAAGAAAATTTGCTGGTAGGTTGCGGTCAGTTTGCCTAAGAATATCAGCCAGAATTCCAGAACCTGTGTCCAACTCTTATCAAGGATCATATGATTCAACATCAAATTTAAAAAGCCAGATTTCGTGTTTACAATTGGACAGCATTATGCAATAAAAGTCAACGTTTCTGATTGGTAATACACGTATATCGACAACCAATCAATCATTGCCGCGGGAATGACTATAGCATACTGTACATACACACACAATGCATGCAGGATGCACTGAGTTAGAAACGATCCACAAACCAAATGTGACGTCAAAAGATATGAACATCACAATTTTACAAAATTTTCCAAGGCGAAATTCCCTCTTTAAACTTAATACTAGAAGGGCATTGTATTTGTTACTTCATCGTGATTATTTTGACACTTTATGAGAAGTATGGTCAAGTGCAGACCTGGCCATTCCATCACCAATTCAATATCTCATAAAATTTTGACATGATGCAGAGAGGTGGATTGTAATTTGAAGCATTCTTCATCATTTGATTATCAGCTGCATATGCAGTAGATATGACCCCCTGACCTTTGGAAGTTTCAGGTTATGACAGTTTTGTTTTCTTGTGACTTCGAGGATAAATGTGTGGAATTTTGTAGATTCTGTTATGTTGGTTTTCTCAGCAACAATGTTGGGAAATGGTTCAGTGACATGTCCTGAAAAGTTGTTTACGTAAAAATCACAATTGTGACAGAAGTATTCTTGGGATGTTTCAGTTGACGTCATGAGGTCACATAACTGTTTGCATCACCATTTTGTAGGGAAAAAAACTGTCGTCTGCTGTAGACTTAAATTATACTTACATAAGTTTGCATGTTGCTATATAAGATTATTGTTTGTAAGATAATTATGCCGGAACCTTGCTGTGCTGTTGGTTGCACTAAACGATGTGTGCACTGAAATTAAAAAGACATTTCTCAATTTCCATCTGATCCTGCTCGACGTTCGAAGTGGGTTTTGCTGTATGACGCGACGGCTTTCAACCTATGGTTCATAAGATTTGCAGCGAGCACTTTATATCAGATATGTAGGCTTTGTTGGAGTATAACAAACAATCAGCTGGCGTTAACGTTAAAGTTACTCTTTGTATACCCGGTGAGTATATAAAACTTACGGAAAATTTGAAGTAAAATCGGAAGCGAACAAAAAATTGCAATTAGTAAAATTTATTTGTTGTAAGTGTGATGTGACTTAGTCATGTGAAAATGATGCCGCTGCCCTCTAAAATATAGTCCAGTTGAGTTAGAGTCGCGTGATGAAATCCCTCTATACGTGCTGAAATCCCTCTATACGTGCTGACATATTGTTCACACAGACACAGTACATAAGACATACAGAGTACTGCAAATTTACAATGTAAATGCTTCTTAACATGGTGGGAGAGAGCGTGGGTGAGAACTACTGTATGGCTCCCTTGGTTCCCTGTGAACACCATTCATGTTGATCATATAGATTTTAGTTGGGAGGGGCAAAACGTGAAGGAAGGGGGTTAGAATATAAACATCTTTTAATGAACATACAATTCAATACAAAAACAATGATTTCAATCTTGGGGTGGTGGGGAGGGGGTGGGCAACTGTCCCTTGTCTCTATGGCAAAGAAAAACCAGGCCATAATGTTGACATATATTGTCTCTACCTTCCCTTTTTGCCAGTCTGTTTCCTTAGACTCTTAAATTGTTAGTCACAACTTCGTTGTTTTAAGATTGATCAGGTTTAACCTCTCCGGCACTATATTACCTTTCCTGCTTCATCAATTAGTCAGCCAGTCAGTCAGTCAGTCAGTCAGTCAGTCAGTCAGTCAGTCAGTCAGTCAGTCAGTCAGTCAGTCAGTCAGTCAGTCAGTCAGTCAGTCAGTCAGTCAGTCAGTCAGTCAGTCAGTCAGTCAGTCAGTCAGTCAGTCAGTCAGTCAGTCAGTCAGTCAGTCAGTCAGTCAGTCAGTCAGTCAGTCAGTCAGTCAGTCAGTCAGTCAGTCAGTCAGTCAGTCAGTCAGTCAATCTAATTGATCAATCCATGTCTACTCCAAGACTTTCATATACCATTTTTTGTTTGAAGTTTGATAAAACTTAACCTCTCTGGCACTATGTTACCTTTCTTGCTTCATCAATTAGTCATTCAGTCACTCAATTTGTCAGTTAGTCCATCAGTCAGTCAATCTAATTGATCAATTCACTTTCACTCCAAGACTTTCATTTCCCATTTATTGTTTAAAGTTGACAAAAGTTAACTTCTCCAACACTATATTACAATTCCTGCTTCCATCAATTTTTCAATTAGTCAGTCAGTCAGTCAGTCAATCTAATTGATCAATCCACGTTCACTCCAAGACTTTCATGTCCCATTTTTTGTTTGAAGTGCGATAAAATTTAACCTCTCTGGTACTATATCACCTTTCCTGCTTCAACAATTAGTCAGTCAGTCTGTCAGTCAGTCAGTCAGTCAGTCAGTCAGTCAGTCAATCTAATTGATCAATCCACGTTCACTCCAAGACTTTCATGTCCCATTTTTTGTTTGAAGTGCGATAAAATTTAACCTCTCTGGTACTATATCACCTTTCCTGCTTCAACAGTTAGTCAGTCAGTCAGTCAGTCAGTCAGTCAGTCAGTCAGTCAGTCAGTCAGTCAGTCAGTCAGTCAGTCAGTCAGTCAGTAAATCTAATTGATCAATCCACGTTCACTCCAAGACTTTCATGCCGTACTTGTTATTTGAAACAATTTAAATAATTTTCACCTCATTGGCACTATAGAGACCTTTGTTTCCAAGCAGACCTTATCAATCAATCAATCAATCAATCAATCCGTCAATCAATCTGATCAGTCTTCTTCCTCTTCAAGGTTTTAATGCAAAAGATACTGTTTCTCCTCAATCTATTGCACAAGTTAAGTTTTTCAATGGTATCAGTAATTTTGACATGGTTAGGAAGGAAGCTAGGATGGATGGCTTCCTTCTGACTCTCAAGTACTTTTCCTTTCAGTCTGAGAGATAAGGCCAAAAATAGACGGTATTTATCTATCCTTGGTTTAAAATTCCCTTGTATTGTTTTTATTGCTCAAAGATTCAGACCAGTACTTCAGAATTTGAGACTGTTATCACAATGTAATGTTGTGTTAGATATGTAATTAATAAGAATCCTATCTGCAGCTGTTCACCTTTTATGGGCTTGTTTTCAGGGTATTTGCTGACCCTGCATCTCGGGGTTCTGCTGGAAAATAGAGGGCATTGATTTAGGATAGAGGAGGACATACCAACTTAGACAACACTGATTGAGCATAGAGGACTATGATGCAGCATAGAGGGCCCTGATTGGAGGGCCTTGGCTGAGCAAATTGGGGCATTGACAGATGGAGTCACGACTGATCTAGGGGACCATGAAAAATCCCTAGGTTGAATCAGAAAGGGGGCAGAATGGCAAGGGCACAGATGGGCCATTTACAAAATAGCAAGATCCATGCAGAATGAATTTGGTGACAAATCCCTAGGTTGAATCAGAAAGGGGGCAGAATGGCAAGGGCACAGAAGGGGCATTTACAAAGTAGCAAGGTCCATGCAGCATGAATTTGGAGACAAGTCTCTAGGTTGAACCAGAAAGGGGGAAGAATGGCAAGGACACAGAAGGGGCATTAACAAAGTAGCAAGGTCCATGCAGCATGAATTTGGAGACAAGTCTCTAGGTTGAACCAGAAAGGGGGAAGAATGGCAAGGACACAGAAGGGGCATTAACAAAGTAGCAAGGTCCATGCAGTATGAATTTGGAGATAAAATACTTCATTCAAACATAACATACATTAGAGAGGAATCAAATCAACTAAGTAGTGTACAGTACATGTACTGCTTCTTTTTGTATTGGGTAACTGTAACAGCACCCAAGGATGTATGAACACATGGATAATTGACCATCATACAACCAAAGGCACTAGGTGCGGAGCCGCGATTTTAAAACCCATAAAATCCTTCACCGCTCTCTCATGACGCGGGTCATTCAAGATGACAGATTGGTTACGTTTGCTCATTTATAATTTCTTCAGTTTCGTGTGTTTACTTTAAATACAGTGGATGGTGTGCAGTACACAGTGCGCATATATGCATATCGCATGCGTACTGTACATCAGAGGTTGCGTTGAATTTTGGTGTATTTTGTAAATTTGCTGTCGTATGTACAGGGCACTGCGTAATGTACAGGGCACTGCGTAATGTACAGGGCACTGCGTAATGTACAGGGCATTGTGTAATGTACAGGGAATTGCGCAATGTACAGGGCACTGCGCGCTAGCGGAGTATTGAAGTAATTGTTGACACACACACACTTGTGTAGGCCTGCCTCGCTAAAGTGAATGAAAATTGCACTTAAAATACCAAAAACATTAAAAAATTGGACTATAATTATTATAAAATATATTAAGAAAAAGTTTATACCCAATCCTTGTATAATGTTGATTGTTAAATCATAAAATTTGGGTTAACAATCCCAAAATTAACTAGAAAATACTTTTGTTTATCGTATCTAAACTTTCATGAGGTTTTAGTGCACTTTGACCAATTGTCAACGATAATATACTATTCAGATCTCGAACACGCCTACTTCTTTACAGTATAGTAACTTGACTTGCAAATTGTGATCACTTCACAGATACACGATCAACACAATACAGGAGGAAAGGTGAATCCTCGCTAATAATATCGTTGACAGCCTGCATTCAAAACAACATCAAAACTTTCACGTACACTATACAGTGTAGGTACATCATGCATAGAGTCTATGTACTAGCCTATATGTGTTTATGTACAACACTACGGGCATGTTGAATCATTCGGCCATTAGTCTTGTAGTTGTGTCATTTTTCTTTTATTTATGAATAATTCAAAATCATTTTTGTGTGAAATAAAACTTTAAATCGCATCAGAGAGGTAAGATGTTCATGATTTTCATTTATGTTAATGAAAAACTCTGGCATAAAATGCTATATCTAATTCTTACAACGCATGTACAACCTGTGTCGTAAGAAATCTCAGCCATGGCGTGATATACGACAAATTTGTCGTTAACCCAATCTCTGCGGTACATACAGGACCGTACATTGTGAAAGGATGGCACGGATGAGATTTTACACATTTTGAAGAAACATTTAAAAGAACATGATTTTTCCATGAGGTATACCACTTTACGATTGTGTCAACATTTAATGTATCACCTCCATTCCATGACCCTCCTAACACATTAGCATATGAATGTTACATTAGCATATGAATGTTACATTAGCATGTGAATGTTACATCAGCATGTGAATGCTACATTAGCATATGAATGTTATATTAGCATATATATGTTACATTAGCATATGCATGTTACATTAGCATATGAATGTTAATTAGCATATAAATGTTACATTAGCATATGAATGTTACATTAGCATATGAATGTTACACTCGCATATGAATGTTATACTAGCATATGAATGTTACATTAGCATATGAATGTTACATTAGCATATGAATGTTACATTAGCATATGCATGTTACATTAGCATATGAATGTTACATTAGCATATGAATGTTCAAACACTAGCAAAAAAGAAGTCATCACAGTCTGGGTTGTACTAAAGCATTCATTATAAGATATCTTATATAATTTATGACAAGAGTTTTTGCAAAATCAATTACAATACAACTTGCTATCTGTCTTGATAAACTGACACTAGAGAGTTTAGCAGCCTCGTCAAGTTGACAACCCTTTTATACATTCACCCTTGACTGACTGACTGTTACCGGTACACTTATAATATGCTGTCTATTTATTTATTTACTCATTTAATTAAATATTTAGCTCTTCCATACACACAGTAGCTCAACTCAGTAATGTATGTTAGATTACAGTGAGACCTTGTGATAAAACATTATGTAAAAAGGAAACAAATAAAATGAAATGCAGATATGGAGATAAGCGTAAGAAAAACAATATTCAAGACAAAGAATACCCCAAAACATAGAAAATATGTAAATTAGATGAAAAATGTATTAAATCAAAAGTATTGCTCATAATGAGTCAGTTTATATTTTATGCAGACTGGTGGTGGCAGAATACACAAAGAATACCAGGGGGTGCATCTGGTGCAGAATCTTCACTCCAGCTGACAGCTTTTTTATCTTTATTGAGATAATATATCAGATCAACTG
The DNA here is from genome assembly GCA_020152595.1 of Chiridota heheva. NCBI lineage: Eukaryota > Metazoa > Echinodermata > Holothuroidea > Apodida > Chiridotidae > Chiridota > Chiridota heheva. The sequence continues at coordinate 815,511 of JAIGNY010000375.1, read as the reverse complement.
TTGTTATCATAACCACACTAGAAACAAAGAAATAGGGGAAAACCAGAAAATATTAAGTGCAGGTTATAAAACTGAAAATACAAATAACTAAACGAAAGATGAAAAGGAATAAGTAGGTCAAGCCGTTATGATTTCTTTATTCAATAAAAAGTGGAAAGAAAGCAAACAAAAAGTAGTCAACCCAAATGACTGATGAGGATCAGAGTGAAAATTGAACCCACGAAGAGTGAGATATCTCAGCAAATCCATGCCAATTCTACCCTTACAGAAATATCAGTTTGCAGCAAGCTTGCAGCACGCTTGCAGCACGCTTGCAGCACGCTTGCAGCACGCCAGCAGCGCCAGCAGCACGCTCGCAGCACGCTTAGCACGCTTGCAGCACGCCAGCACGCCAGCACGTTTGCAGCACGCTTGCAGCACGCTTGCAGCACGCTTGCAGCACGCTTGCAGCACGCTTGCAGCACGCTTGCAGCACGCTTGCAGCACGCTTGCGACAAGCTAACAATTTGTAGCTTCCGCAAAAGTGTTGCAAGCTTGCGCAAGCATGCTGCAAGCTCGTATCTAGAGCAAATTAGCTTGTGCAAGCTAGCAAAAACTATCTGTAAGCTTGTGCAAGCTAGCAAAACTTTCTGCAAGCTTGCGCAAGCTAAAAAATATTTTATGTTAGCTTGCGCAAGCTGATATTAGCTTGCGCAAGCTAGTATTTGTTCCAAATACTAGCTTGCAGTACCTTGCAGCATGCTTGCGCAAGCTTGCAGCACATTGCACAAGCTACAAATGTTGGCTTGTCGCAAGCGTGCTGCAAGCTAAACTTTTTGTAAGGGTAGTCATTATTTAAAGTTATTTGGGTGAAAATGGTTAAGTGGGCCTTAATTGCCTAGTTCTAAGACATAGATAATATGCAACACACAGTATTATTACAAGACTAGGCCATGTTACTTTACAAAGCAAGATTGAGTATAAATGACAAGTAAACCTGGCCTTGGTCTAGGCAACGACTAGGCTAGAAGGTCTAGGTTTAAAATCATTAAGAATGATATCTGCAAAAATTATAACATTGCCCTTGAACTTCCAAAAGGTGTGTGGCAAAGTCCATGTTGCTCTTATAGTTGCTGCAGCAACCTGAAAGTCGCTCCTCTTTCCTTTGTAGTTGTACTGGGCATTCTGCGATAGGTTTACCCATTCAGCGAAAGAATCTGGTGGAGAAACAAATTTTGTTGGATTTTGAATTGTCATACCACAGAAATATAATCAGTCATACCCACGCCAGAATATGAAGAAGGTTATCATGGTTATCTAAATGTTGCATGCCTTTGTCAAATTGAAAGCTTTCTTACGCCAAACCGATTGGCATATATTTTGTATATGCCAAGGATCTGCATGCAAACTGTTCAACTTTCCAGTATTGCTTATTCCAGTATTTATTAGGTCTTCAAAAGGTTAGAACTTAGTTACAACTTGGAATGTAGATTGGGAAGTGAAGTTTAATTTCAATCTTTTTAAATTCTTAGTCAAATATAATGATATTTGTGAATTTTCATTGTCAATTGAAAAATGGACAAATCTGACATGGAAAAATCTTCATTACCATTTGTTTTGGAAAGTAAAGAAAAATTTAACTTTATAAATGATGCTAAAATTATATGCTTAGCGACCTAGGCCAAGTTTGTCTGTGAGAAACAGGTTTCAAAATGCTACAGTTTAACACATCACGATAGCCACAACAACAAGCCACCGTAACCATAGAAACAGCACTAAATTTGGAGCAAAATTGCAGGAAGAAAAAAAAAAAAATTAACATGGGTGTCTTCAGGTGTACGCCATACCGAGCCTTTCATCGCATTCATAACATGTTATTTTCACCTAACATCGTAGTGTTATAATTCTAAATCGTACTAAAAGTGCGAGAAAAAAATGGCTAGTTTTGAGGTGTATTTTGACAAAACGAGACAAATTTCAAGTCCCATAATATGATCTTTACATGCTAATAACTTACTGTAAAAAGTAATCCGATTAAAATCCATTTAAAAAATGAAGGATTTTCTTGCATTTATCTCTTTTACTGCATATCACTTCTGGCCCGAAAGTTCAAACAACTTTGTACTGCGAAGCCGTATTACGTCACTTATACGTAACAGCCCAGATATCGTCCCACATCAATGAGGATCGAAGCGTTGTGGGCGGCTGAAAACATGGAGTACAAAGGGTTTTTACGAGGCCCTTGGGAAGGCAGTGACCAGTGGAAATGCCAAGGAAATAAATGCCAACGAAATAGTAGGAGTGGTTTAGGTGGGATTTTAATGACTTGGTTGTCGTAGGGCCGGCAAGGTTTGTGACTGTCATTTATTCATATGTTTGTACATCCTTGCAGCACCAAAAGAAAATCAATCAGTTATCAAAGTAGCATTTTCTTGAAAAAATGTTGATGATTTGTGCAAAAGGGGCAGGGTGGAGTGATATAGCAGTAGGGTGGAGGAAAATAGGGACAGATTGGAGTAAAATAGGGACAGAGTGGAGTAAAATAGGGGCAGGGTGGAGGAAAATTGGGCAGGGTGGAGGAAAATTGGGCAGGGTGGAGGAAAATTGGGCAGGGTGGAGGAAAATAGGAACAGGGCGGATGAAAATAGGGGCAGCTTGGAGCACCCCTCTGAAAAAACCTTTGAATATAATTTTCCCATATCTATGCTTTTTGTATTGTTTAATTTGAAGTACCTCATTTCTTTAAAGTACCCTGTACCTCATTTTGGTCAACTTATGTGCTTCAAGCAGTTGAATTTCTTCCTAAGATTAGGTAGTTACTGTATTAATAACCCCATGTCCCCATCTGTTAATACTCAGTGCAGTAATATTCCATCTGATATTATACCCCTGCAGGTACAAGAGAAACCACAATTTAATATTTGGTCAACATGTGCTTACTGTCTGTTGTCCTATGGGACCTTGAACTCTGGTGGTGTATTATCAAGTCACCTTTGTACCAAGTTCAGCACCAGGTTTTAATTTACCTGTAT